>JAUYWI010090052.1:0-12369 GCA_034780595.1 Parotoplana pacifica | reverse complement strand
AATCATTTTTATATCGATAAATAACTGTTAACAATAATGTGTATATAACAATAAATTTTGTATTTTCGGAAAAACGCCGTTTTTTATGGGACACCCTATAATGAATTGAAAAAATTGATCCGCGAAGAAAATATATATTTGAAATGTTTAACTTTAAATATCAGTAAAGAGTGAGAATGGAAAGTCATTAGCAAAAATAAAATTGAAAATAGAAATCGAGTTTAAGGAGAAAACTACGTTTCTCTAAATTTAATTCTCTTATTTCATTTTAGAAATCGAGTTATTATAAAGCATACATAAGTTCTAATAATTCGAGTTTATTATATTATAGAACGACAACCACACCTGCTCCTCCTCCCAACACTACCATTATCACCACTACACCATGGGTTTACTCAAAAGATAACCCATGCAGCACCAGGCTGGATGACTTGGCTACACGAGCAAGCCCCATTTGTGCTTGGATCACGTGTTCTATTCTTATCACTATGATACTTATTAATCTATTGAGTAAGTAGATTAAAATATGTACGCTTGTACATAATAGACGATTAACCAATAAATTTTTTTTGTAATTGGTACCTACACAAGGGCGAATCCAAGCGAAGTACGCCCCTCCCTTCCTAAATTTTCCCAAATTGCGCGTATGTGAAATTTGTGGGCACCTATTATTATGTAAAAATTCTACTTTGAAGAGACTGATGCAAGTAATTTCTTAAAATAGTCTTTATGAATGGGCACCTAGTAGAAAGTGAGCGCCCCTCCTTTCTCCAAGCTCTGGATTCACTACTGCTACACCCCTAAAAGCATAAAGCATTATCTATGAAGTAGGATATAGATACATAGATAATATCTTAGGAAATAAACTTTTGTGACAAACCCTAGAAAGTATGTGTAGTATGATGGAGGTACTATGTAGTAGAATTTTGGCAAAATATTTACAGATAGGAAGAATATAGGCAAAAATGTACTAGAGGGTATTAAATTAATTCTTACATTTTTTAGAAACTTTATTAACTGCTGGTAAAGGCATATTTGATCTTCGAATTCAGGGTATCAGTTTCCCTCAACGTCCAGAATTGTTAGTTCTTGTGTTTTCCACCACTCCAGCAATCATCACCATCATCGCACGTCCACTAATTCCACCTGATCATGCCATATTTAAATATTTCATATACCATTGGGGTGTTTGTCAAACTCTTCGAGTTATGGACCTATTTTCTCGAACGGCTGCTATGTATCACATGATTTACTGGGTAAATCGAATGCCTCTGTTGTGCTTTATATATTGGATCTATCGTTTGATTAGATTCGGCAGATTAAAGGTCAGTGTAATTGGTATGTAGGTCAATATAATATGTAGGCCAATGTATAATTAGGCTAATGTAATATGAAGGTAAAGTGTAGTATGTAGGTTAGGGTAATATGTAAGCCAATGTACTAAATAAATTAGTGAATGCAGGATAGTACAATATGTAGGTCTGACATTATCTGGGTCAGTCTCATATAGGTATGTCAGTATATAGATCAGTATCTATAGTAATAGATCAGTGATATGTAGATTAATTAATGTAATATGTAGGTCAGGTTCATACGTAATTTTATTTACATTCATAAAGGTTATGGAAGAACGTCGTCAATATTTGGAACGCAAAGCCAAAGCTAAAGCCGAAGCTGAAGCGAAAGCCGAGCAAGAACGTTTGGCATTCATTGCAGCAGCAGAAGCGGCTGCCCAGGAGGAAGAAGAAAAGAATCAAGACAAGAAACGATACAAACGCAGCAACAATCCCTGGACGACGCAGGAGGTTGCCCCTGTTATTGAGCCTCCTGTACCACCACCTTTTATCTATAAAGAAGAGCCGGATGAGGCACGAGTAGCATTCTATCGCCTTGTCAAATGGATTATCCCACCTATTATTTACTTTGCCTCGTTCTGTGCTAGTGTACCAGTTGTAATGTCCTATGAACGTTTAAATAGAACAGGAACAGACAACCCCAACGACCCACCTGGTTGTAATATTACTGGTCCATATGACGTCAAATATCATTATTATGAATTTTTTGGTCTAATTGCTATTCCTCTTGTTGCACAAACTTTGGCATTTTATAAATCTGCTTTGGGAAAATCAAAGGTGCTCTATAAAATAAGATGCTATTATATTGTCTTTATTTTTCTTACAATTCCTTATTTTGTTTTGTTTATCATTTTGGAAATGTTTAAAAAGGATGGTGAATATGGTGAAATTTGCAGTAGCCGATTTGGAAATGGTATTCTCATTTCAATTACGGCTTATCATATTTGTTTTGCGGTCAAACCCATTGTTTATCTAACAGCATGTAATTGTATTCCTTGTTCGGATACATGCCTAGAAGACCATCCAACTCTTGATTATTACATCGAATTCTGGATAACACCACAGGAGAAGAAGAAAACTTATTTTAAAGAAGAAGGTCAAGGTAAACAACCTTTATTAGGGCCTCATGCTCGGGCTAAAATGCACGCTTTGGCTGTTTTAGCAGCGGCTGCACGTGAAGAAGCTTTACGTCGCCAAGAAGAGGAAGAAGAGTTTGAAATGCCAACTGGAAAGCAAAGATTTACTGAAACACGTCTTATTATCACTGCTAAAGGACCTCAACTTGTTCGCAAGAAATAAAAACTTAAACTGTATTAAATAACTCATGAAATACAATCCGTTTTAAATAAGATAAAATTGAGTGTCAAGACAATGTTGAATTAACAAATTATAAAAATTAATGGTTGCACTTATAGATATATTTAATTTAACCATAGAAGTCACAAGCAGGAGGGTCTATTTGATCCACCATGGGTCATGTTGACCTCCCCTTGTGTAACCAGTTAGAGAATACAAATACAAATTTACTAAAATCTACGAAACTAATCAAGCTGATTATCTATTGACTATCCATTTGGCAAAATGTCATATAACACTATAGTGATGACTGGTGATGTAAATTTAGATAAAAATGTATAAATATGGGAATGACTTCCAAGGTTAATAAAAAAATATTATAAAATCATTCTAAAGTTACTATGGTATTTTACATTTTATTTATTAAATATTTAGAATGATTTTTATTTTTCAAACATATTGAAAATGAATTTGACAATTTTTTGTACATAACAGAACTTTTTAATATATGTACAAGAAATATTAATTTTCATATGTATTTAGATACTATTGTATGTTATTCAATATATGTACTATTACATACTTATGAATTTATTAAAAGTATCCTTACACCTTTATTAATGTTGAGTTAGTTAGAAACTACTTAATGGAGAATAGAATATATTATAAATCACCTTGTGCACACCTGCTCAATTACAATGCACTAATTTACTCACCTACCAAAGCCAAATAGAGCTTTAAGAAGTCAAGACATGGCTTTATAATGAATAACAAAGGTCAATGCCACACCTGACTTAACAAAGCAGATGTACTATTATAGCTACGAGGGGTGTCCCAAAAGTTGATCAAATTTGTGATATATTATCTGTAGGTGGTAAATAATAAAAATATATAAGTTGGTGAAAAAAAAAATTATTAATTAAAAAATTACAGTAATTTAAATATCTGAAACATAGTGCTCTCTATGACATTTTGATAAAAATGAGTTAAATTTACTTCAAAAGTGTATGCAGGCTCATCTGTGACGTTTTCGATATAGTCCCCATGTATGTGAATGTATTTTGTCCATCGAGATACCAGTTTTCTCATATTCTCTCTGAGACAGTCATTTGGAATGGCTTTGAGGGTATTCCCTGTTCAATTCCCAACTCTTGTGGTGTCCTCTAAGGAATGATTTGAGGTAGGGAAACAATGGAGAAAAATTAGGGCTGTATGGATAGTGGGGAAGTTGATCCCAAACTAATGTTTAGAGTTGATTCTTAGTCACCTTGGCTGTATGGGTCTTGCATTGTCATGCAGGAGCAAGACACCAAGGGACCGCTTTCCAACACGACTATGGCAAATATGATTACAAACGTCTTTGAGAAGATCACAGTAATAATCAGCATTGATTGTCATATAATCGGTAAGAAAACCAATATGAACAATGCCTTTGTTGTCCCAAAAGCATAACTTTTGCCTGATGAGGAGTTGCCTTCACTTTGAGGGGAGTAGCAGCGCCTTTTGGAAGCCATTGTTTGCTCTTCTCCTTAGTCTCCGGATTGAAGAAGGGTAACCAAGTGTTTCATCCATAGTGATCAATTGATTCCAGAAATCCTCTTTTACATTGAAGCTGCTCAAAATTTTATTGTGCACACTGTACCCTCTATATCGTTTGATCATTGTTGAGTAAATGAGGAACCCATCATGCATTAAGCTTACTGAGCAGTCAACGTTATCCAAACTTCGGTGTGCACCATTTGCTTCTTTAGCACAATAAAAAACTTGACTTCTGCTTAAGATTTTCTTCCCATAGCTGATCTAGTCGCGGATGAATTTCGGTAACTGGGGTACATTCCAATGCTAAAAATGCAATGATAATTTACTGACATTTTTGAGTTAAAATATCTTCCATTTTGTAAGTGAAACAAAACTGTATAATTTATGAATCTATAAAATTTCAAAATTTGACTATCTAACCATAGAGAGTACTAATGTTTTTATCGACTATTTTTTAAAATGCCCTAAATTTAATACAATATATTCCCTACCATCTAGACGTCTAACAATGTGAATATCAATTAAAAATTTCAAACCAAAAGTTATAGCATTTGTCTCATTAGTTTTGGGACACCCCTCCTAGCCCTATTCTGGCTATTACAAAACTTTTCATTTTTGTATTAATTATTTTAATCTTCTTATATTCCATTTTATATAACCGTAGCTACATACCTACTAATTACTATCATAGTAATTTTAACCAAATTTACCAGTAAAACTCTTCTACTTCATTATAGGTTCTAAAAAGATTGTCACTTTGCATAAGATTAAAAAATTAATATTCAATGTAATCAACCTAATTATGCATAGGTACAGGACACTGTATGAATAAAAAAACTAGTTCTGATTTAAGTTCAGTAAATCTATACTTTAAGATGTAGATACTGTTTTATTTTATTTTTTGTATTCTATTTAGTCTCTTAACTTTCCAATAGAAGAAAAACTATTTTCCATTGGTCCTTTTGAAATATAATAGAAATGGTCATACATAAGTGATACATGGTGATACAATGCCATACAGAAAATCTATACATTTTTATAAACCATTGAACCATTGAAAATCACTGACAGAATGCCTCAATGTAGGACCACAGCTACATTTGTATACCACTTGCACACAGTTGATCCGGATGGTGCTTCATCTCCAAAAAGAAGTGTTTTCATGTCGTTCATTATTGGCAACTAATTCTCATAGTGATCAATAAATAAAAACTGGAAAATATTTTTTGGAGATGAAAGACCATTCAAGACAATTGACTGCAAGTGCTAACAGTGGTGCATTGTGAAAACATAATAGGTATTTAATAAAAAGAAAAATAATATTATGAATAATATTCTTTTACTAAAAAATGGTTTTGTTATTATTATTATTAGTTACTGTTCAGTGACAGTATTGTTTTTATCAAATACATAGTAGAAACAAGGTATAAAATATTTTTAAAAAACTACATAAGCTAAAATAGTTAATATATTTATTAGGAAGATGTTAAAACTAACACTGATATAAAAATAACAATTAATGTAAACTCACTAGATGCCTGTCGTTTGTAAGAAATGTGGACAATTTATTCCTATCACTATCTGTATGCTTATAACTTTTTTCTATGTGATTTTCTTTTAATATCAAAGTTAATATTTTATTGGTATATAAAAGATATTTATGACTTATACTATATGCTTCTTTCTATTTATTTTCCATTGACCACCTTTAAATTATAGAAAAAATTATATTAAATTTTTCTAAAGGTCATATTTAATACCAAAAACAAAGGTATGCCTAAAATTGTAATAGCTTTACAAAAAATAGTAAAAGATGTAAAAGATATACAGGGTGCATCGAAGTCCTTAAACCAATAAATAATCTAATATACTTTTAATTAAAAAAAAGATATTAGCCAATTTAGCTGACATTTAGTGGAAATGCACAATACAATTGCTAAATATTTCCTACAACATTTCAATTATTTCTATTCATTTGAAATATATATCATATTATTTGTTGATTTAAGGATTTTTGACACACTATATAGTTATACTGATTATAATTATATATAATTCGGTGTTCTAGTTTAAAATATTCAGGGCCCTTAGAAAATTGAACTTTCCCTGTATCAATTGGGCTAACATTTGAAATAAAGGTACTTTGAAAAATTTAAAAAAATAATAATGAAACCAAGCTTGAGGAAGTCATGATGTCATAAGTACAAAACATTATTTTTTTAATATTTGCAATGTATAGATCAACATACCTACCTATATTCTAAATAAAATAAATCAATAAAACATATTTGAAAAATATCAATTATTAACTTTTGGTCAAAATAAAACCTGTTTGGGCAGATGGCAGACTTGTAGATGTAGACTTTGAACTTGAAATATGTACTAATGTTTTGAAATGGGTGCTTTAATTTGTCTAGCTTTCAAATGTTATGGATTAGCTTTCAAATTTTAGTAAAATAGCAAATAATTAAAACGGTTTTTAAATATAGCTAAAGTCCTAATTATCTCATTTGAAAAAAAGGAAATAAAATTGATTATGCTTGAAATGTTCTAAATATAGGTTGTTCTGGTATAATTTTAGGAATGGTGATATTGAATTAGGTATTCCTGTGTGATATAAATGTTCAACTTGTTTGCTGTAATTTATATAAAATATTTAAACAATGTATATATATATATAGATAGATTAATTTGATTGTATTTTTTATATATCTGTTGGGAAGCATAGTAATTAAAGTCTAATTTTAGTTTACTTTTGACTTGTGAAGGCAATAGCAATTATTTGTATGTGAATTTTCATTGAAACTTCAATTTACATAAGATTACAAAATATTTTAATGATTAAAAATATATTTTTTCTTTACAATACGTTTTAACTAAATAGTGGAGTGTTTCATAAAATTAAAAGAAATAGGTGTAGTTCTTCTTCTAAGTGCCATGTTTATGATTGTAGGCGACCATGGTCCTAAATCTCTTTCTGTCATCTAAAGTGTTAATGATATTGATAGAAGTTACATTTAACCAGCTACCCAAACAGTCTGTAATCTTCTCTCGTTGCCTCCCTCTGCTCCTGTAGATATTTCGCTTCTCTCCCAACCTTCTCAGCACTTCTTCATTCATAACTCTATCTAAATATGAGATCTTCCGCATGCGTCTTAGACACCACATTTCTGCGGCATTGATATCATTTTCGGTTTTGTTGTTCATGGTCCAAGCTTTGCTACCATACTTCATAATAGGAGTGATGTAGCAGTCCAGAACTCTTTTTCTGGTACTAAAGCAGATTCGCTGGTTTTTGCAGGATCTTGGATAGCTCAGCAAAAGCACTCTCTGCATGTCTTATCTAATGAGTATTTCTTTCTCACTTCTTCCGTCACTCTCAATTGTTGCCCCGAAATATTAGAATTGATCTACTTGATCTAAGATGCAGTTTTTCAGCTTCAGTCTGCACTCGGGTTTTTCGGCTTTCTTTATGTTGAGTTCAAATCCAACTCCTTCGCTTACTCTGTCTACGATATCCAGAAGCTTTTGTAGATCTTGTTTAATTGTTGCTACCAGGACAGTGTTGTCCACGTAGCAAAGGTTGTTAATGTTAGAACCTCCGACCCTAATTCCTGGTAACCCCTCAATCTCAAGCATGATGTATTCACTGTACAAAGAAAACAGGTCGGGTGACAGAAAACATCCCTCTCTTGATCCTAACTGGCTGGCCAATCTCTTTTTCGTACCGAATGGCAGCAGTCTGTCCCAATATAAATTTCTGATGACTCTTAGATCTTTTCTATCTACGCTAAGTTTTGAAGCAGATTTATGATATGTTCATGACAGATGGTATCGAATGCTTTTGTGTAATCAATGAGGCATAAATAGAGATCATTTTGCATTTCGGTGGCTCTTTCTACAAGTGTCCGCAGGGTGTAAATTGCGTTTCTGGTTCCTTTTCCTTCTACAAAACCATATTGTTCTTCTGCATTTCTGCACTAATCTTATTTCTGTTACAGTGCATTAGAATTCTTAACAGTAGTTTTGTCAGGTGACTCATGAGACTGACTGTTTGGTGTTGACTACAGTCAGTAGTCCCGGTCGTTTTAGGAAGAGCGATGAAAATAGGTTTGCGCATGTCCTCAGGTATCTATCCGGTGTCGTAGATTTTATTCAAGATTCTTATGACCTCGTTGCTTTCCTGTGTTTCATTTTCTTCAAATTAGATTGAACATCTTCTGGGATAATATTGGTCCTTCGTCATTGGTATCGATTTCATACTCCTCTTCTCTTTCGATATTGTACAGATCTTTGATGTATTCTGTCCACCGCTCTCTCATTTAATCTTTTTCCATAATGATGACTCTATCTTTGGATTGGATGCATCCTCCCGTTTGAGATAACTTCTTCTTTCCACTCAGATCTTTCACTTTATCATGCATTCTCTTTACATCTATCTGTGATGTGCAATCTCTCCAGTTTATCACATTCTTTGTTCAACCACTCATGTTTTGCTCTTATGCACATGCTTTTGATTTCTTCATTCAGCTCTGTGTATTGTGGTGTGTTCTTGTTTTTCCTTCTATCATCCTCTTTCTAAGTATTTCTTCTGTCATCCATTTCAGCTTTCTTTTCTTTTCCATCTGTGATATTATCTTTTCTGCTGAGGATGTTACACTCTCGATCAGGACTTTCCATTCCGATTCAATGTCACCTGCTTCTGATAAGGCCTGGAATCGTTTTGTCGACTTCTAGCACAAAATCTTTTTTTAATTCTCGGATGTATTTTCAGTTGTTTCTGGTCCAGTTTTGGTGTTGGTTTTGCCCATTCCCAGTTTCTTCAAGTTGACTCGTATCTTTGCCATGACTGGGTTATGATCACTACCACAATCAGCTCCAGGATAATCTATACAGCTCTTCTGAGCATTTCTGAATTGTTCTTTCACCAGAATATAGTCAACTTGACTTTTGATGTTGTGCCCTGGACTTCTCCAAGTCCATCTCCTGTGTCTTGGAATTTTTAACCAAATGTTTCTGATAACAAACTTCTTTTGCTTGGCCCATACTATAAGCTTCCTTTCTCTCATTTGTATTGCCTAGGCCATAAAATCCAACGATCTTGTCCTATTTTCCCTCTCCTATCTTAGCATTAAAATCGACTATTATAATTACAGTCTCTTGCTATTTACAGAGTTTCGTTGCTCTTTCTATCGTTTCATAGAAAGTTTCTAAATCATTATCACTATTGTCACTGGTGGGTGCATACACTTTATTTATATTAATATCTAGAGGCTTGGCCTGCAGTTTGATCAGGATGACTCTATCAGAAACCGACCAGAATCCTTTCAGAGCTTTCTGGAGCTTTGGTCTAATATGACTCAAACTTCTCTTTCATTATGTTGACCTTCAGAATAAATTATCAAATGCTCTTCTAATGTTGTTTTTCGACTGTTAATCCAATATGTTAACTCCCATGGGATCTATTTCTCTAATGGTGTTCTCTACTTTGCCTGGTTTGGTATGCTGTTCTCGCATTCCATGTGCTGATGGTGATGGCTTTAGCTTGGTTACTCACAGTAGCTGGCTGACAGTCTGGTATCACCTGTGAAGCATGATGGTCCCTACCAGACAAGGCTCCATTCACTTCGTTAATTGATTTAATTATGTTTGTTCTGACAATGGATATTCTTGGGAAAGTATGGCAGTGGTTTCCCATTGCCTTCTGCTCAGATCATTTTTTATATCTCTGAAACTACTGAACCAACTGCTTGAAATTTAGAACATTGATTTTAACTTATAAGAAAATAGTTTGTTTTTAAATTCCAATGTCATGGGTCATATGACATGTGGTTAGACTGGCTCAAAGGACCAAAAACATCAATTTTGAATAGACTAGAATTAAATAATAAGAAGAACTTTTCAATTGTTATTTATATCCTGTCAATTAACTTATGATATTATGTTTAGTCTCCCTAAATTTGATCTATATATTAGGGCTGATAATTAATAATTTTTTATATTTTGGTTTATAACTCAGTATTTCCAATAGATATAAATACCATTTTTAGAAGTTCATTACTACATTAATATCATTCAAACAAATTAAGTTTTGTAATTATCTATTTTTGTTGCTAAGATATTTGATATTATTGGTTTTTCAATAGTTCAAACCCTAAATCTGATATATGCACTTTCATAAATTCCATAACAAAATTTGTCTAGCAAGAGGTCATGTACTGGAGCTGTTGTTCTGATTGTGCTGACCATCACAGAGGTGTACTTCTTGCTATCAAAAGTGAAATAAGACTGTACTGAGCTTAATTTCATTTGCAAAGATTTTTATTGCGAAATTGTAGCAGCCCATATTCTACCTTTGACTAATAACACAGACCTAGCTTCGGTTATTCTCAGTGCTATCCAGGCTATTTTAATATGCTATCCAAGTCAATCATATGGATATCCAGGGACTTCAATAACCAGATATTGACTGGAACAATCAAAATGTATTGGCTATAAACACAACCTTCCTTAATCTTTTAGACCTTGGACTTCATCAGGTTCAAGTTAAACCAACTCGAAACAATGCCAACCTGGATCTGTTCCTCACTAACCACCCTTTTCTAATTACAACTGAAATCATCCCAGGACTAAGTGATTATGACATTGTAAGTGCCTCTTGCTTAATATCCTTACCAAGACATAAGTCTATGAAGCATAAAATCTATATGTGGAAGAAAGCAAAGAAATTGCTGCATTCTCTTCATCCTTCATTGAGTCAAACAACACTTCCAATGACCCAAATGTATTATAGAAAAACATAAAGGATAAATTGCTATCTGTCAATGAAACAAATGTCCCATCTAAAATGTTATCTACCAAGTTCGATACAGCTTGGGTTAATGGGAACATCAAACATACTGGGAGAAATAAGAGATGTGCCTACAACAAAGCTAGTATTTCAAAGAAAAAATTAATTTATTAAAAAAGGATCAGAACAAACAA
Source organism: Parotoplana pacifica (assembly GCA_034780595.1). NCBI lineage: Eukaryota > Metazoa > Platyhelminthes > Proseriata > Otoplanidae > Parotoplana > Parotoplana pacifica. The sequence continues at coordinate 1,195 of JAUYWI010090052.1, read as the reverse complement.
AACCATGAATCCTACAATAGATTTGTCACTGAGATTGCAGATGGTGATCATAATAAGTTAGGCCATCTAATCAAACTGACCAGTCAGGTGTCTCAATTCTTAAGGATCATGGACTATCTTATGATGAACCTAAGATGAAATATTAAATAGAGTTTTCTTCGATGTTTAGCCCTCATGAAGACCCAAATAGTTTGTCCAATCTTGGAGTATCCACAACCACAGACATGTCAAATATTGTCATAACTTCAAATGGTGTATGCAAACTTCTAAATCTAAATACTCATAAAACTTGTGGACCTGATGGTATCCCAGTCAATCTACTGAAATCAGCACCCATTCTTACACTTCTGTTTCAATCAACCTTATATGTATATGTAATAGCAAAATTCCAGATGAATGGAAACATGCTAATGTTACACCTTTATTCAAAACAGGTGAAAGATCAAATCTGGCAAACTACAGTCCTATCTCACTAACATCTATTGTTTGCAAAATATGCGAGCATATCATTCACTCTCATCTTTAGAAGCATAACATACTGTGTGACACAAGTCATGGTTTCCACAAAAAATGATCAATTCAGTCTTCCAACTAATAATTACAACAAATGACTTAGCAAGTGTGATCACTTGAGAAATTTAATATAGATGGCTTCATGACCACCATGTTCAGGTGTCAAAGAATAGTTAATGATTGACTGAATGAAATTAGTCTGCCTGGCAGCATAGTAAAGACAAAACCACTGCTGACAGCCAGTGGTATAGAGAGCATTTGGAGTGAACTCCTATATAGTGGTAACTCTGCTACTTTAGTAATGAATCTGTATTTTACCTGGTACAGACCAACCCAAGGTGTTATGTCAGATCACTATTCAACTGAGGCTGCATCCAGCTCACACCTAACCTACACTCCAGTGCAAAAAGAATCGCCACCCATATACCTAATTGTGTATTATTAAACTCACAAATTTATTAATTTCTATGCTAATTAAATTAATCAATTGGTTAGTTAGTATATATGACTTACCTAACCAATTGGGTGATTTCTATTCATTAGGTATGTTCAATAATTACATCTATGCCCAATAAGCTATCAAAATATTGAATTGACATGCTTATGTTAAATTTCAATTGTAGAGTGGCGATTCTTATTGCTCTTGAGTGTATAGTTGGCTCTAGATGAAAGATAGTGGTCT
>JAUYWI010090041.1:0-12369 GCA_034780595.1 Parotoplana pacifica | reverse complement strand
TAAGTATACTTTATATTACTCCACTATAAGAGATAACTCTACAGTACTGGAAAAGTTCTACAGTGCGGAAAAGTACTGTAGAATGTAACTTTTCATAGCAAGTATAAGAAAAATTAAATTTACAAAATTGCAAACCCATAACCCCCCCCCCCCCTAGTGTGATCAGCAAGGGACCTTCATAGTGAGTCATTACCGAAACAGCTAACTCGACTATTATGTTTTGTCTATTGGTTGAACTGAATTTTCTATTAGCCAATAAATGCCAATCCCTGGTTATGTAGGTGCAATGAAACTGTTAATGATGCTGTCTGTAGCACTCTGCCTAGTTAGCTCATGTGAAATGAAAATAATCATTTTCTTTTCATTAGGTAAACTAATTGTATCCGGTTTCTGTATTTTCAAGCAATTTATTAATGGCAATCAACATTTCAAATTTGAAACAGCTGATCCATTCTCAAATGATTAATGATATTCATCATCGTCAAGTAGCGGACCCGGAACGCTTTTGGCTACCAGTTTTTTCTCTCATATGCTACTCTAGATAGAGCCAATCGGTAGTTGCATCCACTCTTTGGTCTTGTCCCACCAGCTTGTTCTTTGTCTTCCTATACTGCGTTTCCATCAATGAGCGCTGTTAGTACGTCTTTTTTAAGACTATCATATTTCCTTAGGACATGACCGAGATGTTGAAGTCTTCTTTCTTTTAACATTCTCATAATATTACGTAGATTAATTTTTATAAAGTAACATGAAAATTTATGAATCACTCTTAAGGATTTGGGAAGCTATCTATTTATTTCTGGTTTAAGATATCAAATAAAGAAGTCTTCTATAAAATTCAACTTTTGATTGTGAATATTCTTTCTAACTTAGAAAGCGGAAGAGCCCTAACTCATTTGGAACAATGATAAAAATGTTCATTGCAATGCAGTATAAAATTGTAAAGGTTAGAGAGTTTGAACGTTGTCTGTGTAACATTAGACGTTTTCTAAATTCAATAGTTGTTTGATCTACCAAATGAAGTTGCTGTTGTTACATATTAGGGCGTATATGTATGATGTAGATACTTTTACCGTTTATATTAGTATTTCGAAGAGTTATATGTTTTTGCATTTTCAAATTCATGGTTTCCTCTTATTTGAAATATTAAAGAGATAATTATTTGATTTATAGGAAGTATACAATTTACGTCCTAGAAATATGTGTTCTGTAGTATTTCAACTTTTTAGATATTTTAATGGTTCTGTAATTTTATTTTTAAGTTTTCTTGAATTAGGGTTATAATCAATGACTAACGGAAAATCTGATTCTTTTTCTTTTTATTGACAGACACTTAAATTAAATGTATTAATGATAGCATCTACTACAAGTAATTTCGGATAATTATCACTAAGAAGTTTATTTTTTAATTCTGATTAGGAATATTTCTCTGAGTGTGACGAGGATGTAGCAACTAAAAGATAATATAATATTTGAATCAGTTGTTTTTTATAGATATCGGTTTCAATATTGTTACTTTTTAGGTACAGTAAAACTAATATTTTCATTTAGATTATTAAGACTATCATTAACAATTTAATATTGCCGAAGTTATCATATCATATCATATCATCTATAAAAAGAAAGATGTACATTAATATAGTCCGCAATTTCTACACCAAATCTGTTTGCACATTCTATATTAAATTTAATCTCAAAGTATGCAATTGTGAGAATCGCATAGGTGGGTGCTATTTGTGTTCCATTCGCAACTCCATTAAATTGTTTCCAATAACATTTCTTCCAGTTGAATACATTGTTATTGAGAACAAAGTTTTGAGTATATCAAACCACAACTGCACAATCTTTTACTTTATAGTTACCGGTTCTGCACCCAAAAATTTAGAATTTGATTAACTGTGTCTCAAAAGAAAAGGAAAATTCAATCAAGATGCCCAGTAAATAGTGAAACAATGATTGTAAACGAAAATATGTAAACGAAGATATGTTTGGTGACTTATCAGAACAAATTCGGAGTCAAAATTTAATCACTGATGATAAGATTACCTACATGCAAAACATGCTAGAAAGTAAACTCAATGTGATAATTTCTTTAATAGAGAAAATATCTAATAGGTACTAATATTATCTCCAAAAATCTGAAAAACAACGGTAGCACTACTGACCCAGAATCTAAAATTCAAGTGGATCTATCAACTCACCGTAAGTATTTATTTTACTCCAAACTTCGACTTGAAAGTATAAAAAAGCTTATTTGGAAGGACTTTCAGATACCCAATTAAGAGTACCTACTAAAATTCCAAGTAAAAGCAATACAAAACTTTCAAACATTTGTCGAAAACAAATGTAAATTATGTTTGGAAAATGTTCAGAATGAAATTGATCAAATCAGATTTGTCGGTGATTTTGATAGCAACAAACTGTCTGAGTTGACAATAAAGTCAAGTCAATTATTGGTGATATGAATGGCTACAAACACAATCGGCGGAATGTATCTCTCTTAAAGAGAAATTGTCTTTAGACATTTGGAAAGGAAAGAAAAATGTTTTTCTTGTCTTCAAGGCACTAGACCAACATTGACGAACTAATGACATCACCATCTCGTGTTCTAATTCATAAAAATCTAACAAGGATTAATACGGAGACATTTAAAAAAATGTAATCAACTATTTAATTTTGTTTGTCAAAAACTCGATATTCCCTGACTGGAACCAATAACCCGAGAAACATTAATATAACTCCAATTCCACTATACATCCACTCTTAATATAAGTGTTCCACACTATTGTGTTATCTACATTTACACAATTACATACCATAACTCTAACAATTTCACCTTGAAATACCAATACCACCGAACTTTCATTCATTAAATGGTCTAATTCTGCAGCAGATATTCCTAAATCTGATATCTTCCTTTTAGAATCGATAATTAAAAATATCAATAAACAATTATGTGATGCTACATGAAATTATTTCAGAACCTTTAAAATTTTAAAAACGCTTATCAGAATTAAAAATTAAATTTCTTAAGGCTAAATTCTAAATAACTGTTAGTAAATGCTATCAATAATACATTTACTTTAAGTGTCAAGAAAAAGAAATAGAATCAGTTTATGAGTTAGTTTTTGACTCTAACCCTAATTCGAGAAAACCTATAAATAAAAACACTGAACTAATAAAATATCTAAAAAATGAAAATACTACAGAACACATATTTCTAGGACGTAAATTATATACTTCATATAAATCAAATAATGATCTCTTTAATAAGAAAATACCATGAATTTGAAAATGCCTTGAACCAAGGTGAAAAACGTGTAACATTATAATTCCAGGTATACATATACTCTTCCACCTACTAACATGAACCGTAAAAGTATCCACATCACATATCGCCCTCATATGTATTGACTACAACTTCATTTACCAATGAATTTAGAAGACGTCTGTCTAACAGTACACAGACAGCATTCAAACTCTCTAACCTATTATTGTTTCAAAGTAGTTAGGGCTGTTCGGCTTTTTAATTTAAAAGAATATTCACAATCAAAATTGCATGTTATAGTAAAATTCTTTATTAGAACCTAAAAGCAGAATTAAATATAAATAACTTCTCAAACTCTTAATAAATATTATTCCTGATTTTTTGTTTAAGCCAATTTATATTTGAGAGATTTTCTTTTCGATTAATTTGTTTACGATTAAATTTAATACAAATTATTTTTATACCACAATTTCTTCTTTTTCTTTACCACAATTTGCATGCCGTATACTTACAACATATTTACCTACTAATGTCTTTTAGGTATCGCAAATTTACAATTCACTAACCCACAATAAACATGACAAACTTTTGACACGTATTCTGCGATATTTATGAAAATCATCAGATGATAATATCCTAATAAGTTAGATATTAAAATATCCAAACATAGAATAGAGTGAGGTTTATTAATTGTCATTTTTATTTTTCAGTGTGGACGCAGTTCGGGAACTCTGGGCCCGACTTCGTCATGACAACCCTGATCTGCTGCCCAATCTGGAAACACTGCTCAGTAAAATGTGTTCACAAATCAATAGATCACATTCGGAATTCAAAAATTTAGAATCGGTTCTTAAAACGTGAGTTTATTCCTACTATAATTCTTAGTTTACTAAATTATAACCATAGCCGATCTGTAACGGATTATTGTATAAGTTGATTTTCACAAGCAATCATGAGAATTTCAAGAAGCAGCTGCTTAATGTTTCTTAGTCAAGAGTGAAAAATAAACTCTCAGAATATGATCGTTATGAATTTTTGGTAAATTCTCCAGAACTAGATATTTGAATCGATGTATGTTGTAGATATGCTTACGTTGGGATTAATTTAAACATTTTTTAAATACTGTTCTTTTATGTGAGAAATGATTCTTCTGAATATTAAAGCATTTATTTGTTTTTCTATTATCTCGTGGATTGATTAATTACCTAAGTTGTGAATGTATCCAAGCTGAACATTGCCCTTGATACATGCATTAGGTAGTACTTATCAAAAGTATTTTTATTGATTAACTATCGATTTCATAGCTGAATATTTCGATTTTTAATGAAAATCACTAAGACACTTATAAAATAAACTATGAATATCTTTTATTGCTAAACTTTGAGATTTGGAATCCCAGATGAGATAAAATTTTGGATGCCTCACTTCTAGAAATTAGTTAATCAAGGCCTCTGTATACCCTAAACTACCAAGGAAGATCTGTATTTTACATGCTACTACATGTACCATATTTGATTATTTATTTCTAGAATATTTAGTCGTTTTGGAATGAACTTGAATTATGCTAAATCCGTGTGTTCGAGTTCTAACTCAAAAACCTCAACATCTGGATAAAACTATGTTTTTGTTGCATACATTATACCCGTAACATATAAAAAAAGATTTTGCATTAACAATTCTTGGATCATTATTTCTTTATTTTAATCTTTTACAATCAATACACAAACCACAGGAGATCTATATGAATGATTATATTTAAATCAAAAACAAAATGTATCGATTTTTTGACACTAATTTGCATAGTGGTTGCGAAAAGTTGTCGAATAATATAGACAATGACGGGTTTGCAATACCAAAAACTGTAATGAATTTTATAATATTCGAATTCAAATTTCACCACATAAGCAGTTAAGTGTTAAACATCTTTGTATATTTACGATATTTTGTCATGGTAAATTTATGTTCACTGTAACAACTCTTAATACCTCTTAAAAGAGAAAGTAAAATCAATGTTTTAAAAAGCAATGTATGAATATATTGGTACCTACTGGATGATCAAAGTACAAAAAAACGAAAACATGGATTTGTATGTATGTATTGGGTATATTTGATTTGGTTAAAGTTATTTAAGAGACAGGTAGATTAATTCATACATACATAAAAAAGAGAAAAATAAATAATATTTCATAAGTCTACCAACTTCATTTTCATTTAAATAGAACGAGAAAACCATGACTTCAACTGAAATTGATACTATCATATATAATTTAATCGGTACATAACTAATATCTACCTCCTTTTCACTGTTTATATACGTATTAATTTAAGTATCTGTTAATTAACTTTAACCATATCAAATATACAAAACACATACAAAACCTTGTTTTTGTTATTTTTTACGTTTTGACCATCCTATCCATTAGGTACCAATCGATACATTCTTTTAAACAAACATTGTTTCTTTAATTTCTCTTGTTTCATTTGTTTTTATAATGATTTGTTATTTTGATTTAGAAAGCCAGTCTTAATAAAAATATAATAATTTATGCTCTTAAAATTAGTCCTAATCATTACATCAAAATAAGTTTTTTCATGAATTTCATTTACAATTAAATGTTTAATACAGTCGATTGGCATAAAATTGAGTGATAGCACAGTATGAAATTCTTTTCTGGAGCTTTTGACTTTGGAGTAAAAATATTGAAATTTTACACCCACCCTAAGATTTTTGCAATAATGTAAGTCTGATGAAAAATTACGTGGTACTATGTAATATTAGCGTGTCTAGCAACTGCATAAAAAATCTGCCCCTAAGTTAGTCTATTTACGAAATGTTTAGACTGATATCGGTACTGAAGATGAAGATGTAGAAAAAGACACAAAATAGGAAAATGCCAAATTTTGAGATACTGTATCTTTTAAACTGTTTGATCAATTTTTTATAAAATGTTCAGACTTCATTATCATTGACACCTAAATAAATGTTAGGTCTATTTTTGGTATAACATTTTACTGTAATATTTTATGAACGTATGTTTATATTATTAAATAATTTTAGTGATTTTTTTGGTTTCAGTTTCTTACTGGGAGTCATCTCTGTTTTTTTAGAAAATTTCCAATGATCTAATAGAATACTACTGGTAGCTGATTGGCTGAGAGTTTTTAGTGAGCTATCTAATGTTAGATAGTAGGATAGGTATATCTAAATCTGTGATTGTATGTTTTCCATATCCATTATTTTCTTTAAAATACAGAAACTGTAAGCTAATTAGATAATCAAACTATTGGCCAGACGATATAGTTGATCTAAAATCTGACAGCAGAGACTTATTCTTCACCCAATTATTAGTCTATAGGTATATCAAATTTCATTAAAATCAGGATCTCTATACTTTCGCACATACATTGTTAAGAAAGGCAACAGTGGTGTTTGATAAAATGTCTAGAAGACAACTAATAGGTAGTTTATTTTCATTTCGACTGAAAAATGGATTAGTCCTAATGACCCCTATTTCTCAAGAATTTTCCATGATGCAATTAAAGTGAGGTTATTATTTTTGCTGAAAAGTGTATCTAGATAGGTGATGTAGTTTTTGAGATATGACCACAAATCCACCCCCAACTTAGTAGTAACTTACGTTGCTAATGATATAAAGCATCTTATGATACTTTTTATGTATACCTCTTTTATCTCTTATGTATTCCTTCGTAGGTAATTCTACTTTCAATACCTCTTTATATTTATCCTTTAAATCTCCTCTTATGCTTTTTTAGGAAATCAAGTGCTCATGATGAAGAAGTTCGTCGTCTTTATGAAGAAATGGAAAACCAGATCAAACTTGAGCGTGAGAGACTTCTAGCAGAGGTAAAATAATTAAAATATAGAATAGTTTTATAGAATCAGTGAGTACATTTTACGTCTAAAATCAGTATTTAATTAATTTCGATTGATATTTATATCTGCGTCACTACCTTTGAAGATTTGATTGTTCAACTTTCATAACACACAATAATTTGTTGTCTATTATGTAATTTTAGGAAAAGGCCAAAGAACGCCAGTTACGTGAGGAACTAGAACAAGAGCTAGAAGAGAAAGACCGTCATTTTCAAGAAATTCTCAAAAAGCACGAAGAAGTCAGTAAAAGTCCGAATTAAGATGCAAACATAGTTTGTTTACAAAAAAATGTGACAAAAAACAAACAGATATACTTTGATAAAAATATACTTATTTATAGTACTCGCTAATGATAGCCCAGGACATCTGTTTCTGCCTTGTTGGGCCTCATCAGTCAGACATAATCACAGCTTGAGCAATATAAAATTTTCGTTTATTTCATATCAAAGCATAAAAGAGAGGAAAAATGCTATAGTGGCATAAGAATATAGAACATAGAAGATATTCAGAAAAATATATATTGGAAAGCCTATTTTCTTATTAAAGGGCACTCACGCTGTCAAAGAAGGTCCTGGCCAATTTTGATGAACTTGAGGCCCTTTAATAAAGAAACATGCTTTCCAATATATTTTCTCATTTTGTATGGCACTATAGCGATTTTTCCTTTCTTTTATGCTTTGATATGAAATGTACAACAATTTTTATATTATTCAAGGTAGTAAAAAATATCGAATCTTGCCAATTAATATGTTAATATATGTATAAAAAAATACTCAATGTAGGTAAATAGTTATGTATTTTATGTGTTTTTCTTCTATTAATAAGTTATTGAAATTTAAACTTCTAATTTATTTTGAAAATTGTAGACCAAATCAAAATTAGACGATTTGAAAACGGTGCACACAGAAACCGCTGAAGAGAAGGAAACTTTGGAAAAGGAACGAGATACCCTGGAACGAAGACTAGGTGATATGGAAGGCAGTCTCAATGAATGCCAGGCATATATCGACGAACTTAACAGAAAGTCACGTGAGGATAAACGTAACCGAGCCAAGGTGACTTTAGAAATGTCTGAAGGAATTGCAATGGAAAGAGAAACACTTGTAAAGGAATTAGAAATGTTAAGGTAACATTATTTGATGTATATATGTAGATGGTTCCCACTAAAAAATCGTACATAATATTGTCGTAAGATAAAAAGTCATATTTTTTGTCGTATATAATTAGTCGTATAAATAACAGTCGTACACAAAATAATTATATTAAATAATTTAGTCATACATATATATAATTTAGTTCACGATTATTTTTCTTTTTCATAAGTTTGACAGTATACCACAACAATGTGATAACTGTTCACATACAAATAGCTAATGTTAATTTACAGTACGGAATAAGTTATAAATACATAGATTCTAAGATTTATTACCGGTAGTATGCTATATAGCTAAATGTCCAACATTTTAATACCTAATTGGATCGTTTTTATCACACTGTGATGCCTATATGAATTTTATTATACGACTTTTTCTTATGACTTATATATACGACTATATTGTTTGGGACAAATACAACAGTTTTATATAATACTCATTTTTCTATATGACTAAATTATATGTCTTATATACGACTACCTTCTATACAATTTTTCCTATTTCAGGACTTTTCACCGTGTGTATAGAGGGTGATCCCTTTTATGGCACATTTATCCACCTGCATATCGTTAATAACATAATCCATATGTGGGTAATTACTAGGTCACCATTTCTAGGTCATCAGTGTTTAATGCTACAATCAAATTTGACTTTATGGTGGATCGATCTATCCTAATTTTAGTTTAGCAAATTACACTCAGGTCATTAAGGGGAAATGTTTTGCCAATTTCAGTAATAATTAAAATTTAAGTAAAAATAAATAACCATAAGAATCTTTAGAAGATCTACAATGTGCCTCAACTGGGACTCAAACCCAGATCTTTCTCCTTTCCAGATAACCAGGTTATGTACACTGAAGTTAGAAGACCTGGGTTTGAATCCTAGTCAAGGCAACTCGTTATTTTTATGAAAAATGATATGGTTAATTTTATTTAGTTGTTATAAAATTGAACTTCAACATCTACGGTTTCTAACTCTTATTTAGGGAAATTAATAAACGACTGAAGGATGAAAAAGATGAACGTCTGCTGATGAAACAACTTCACAGCCACCCGCGTCCCTCAATCACTTCTATCGATGCAGTAGACATGAAGACGTCGGCCTGCACAACTACCCCCGGAGTCATCACTTCGGCTCCGCAAACTTCCCGCCAACTGAGCAGAAGTGCCAGTCTTGCTGGTGACTCCAGTAGCTCCGATCTGGACGTATCCCTGTCACCCGCTCAAAGTTCAACGCCACTGAAACAGTTGCCTAACAGGACACGGGACAAACGGGGCTCCATTATGTCAAGCTATTTCAATACTCCACGGTATGTCTAAGTCAAGCTATTCCTTTGATTTAGTGATGAATCAGTTTTGGTAACATTTGTTTAAATTCTTGGAAAAAGCAATGGGTGAACTTATTTGTTGTTAAGGTGCTCCAAATGTTAAAAGTCAGTTTTGCACTTTCTGTTTGAAAACCTCCATGAGGGTGTCTTAAAACAGTAATCCGAAAACGAAATATTGTCACAGCATTTTAATATTAGAAACAGCAAAAAGAAAATAGAGAACACACTAAATTTGAACATATTTTCTATGGTTCTGCTACGTGGATACTACATAAAGGCATTTGAAATGTGGATATGGAGGAGAATGCAGAAAATCTCATGGCAAAACAAGAAGACAAATGAAGAGGTCTTAACGGATATCAATGAAAGAAGGAACCTACTAAATACATTACCAAGCGTAAGAAAAATTGGATGGGTCACATATTGAGAAGAGGTAACCTACTGAAAACAGTCATTGAAAGCAGACTTCTAGAAAGTAGAAGACAAGGCAAACCAAGGAAAATCATGCTAATGGATTCTGCAAGAGTGTCATATTCAGATCTTAAGGAATTGGCACGTGGGGAACAATGGAGAAAGTGGAATCCATAGACATGCACTTGCTACAAGGCAATAAATAAAAGTCCCATATTGTCCAAAAATGCATGAACATAATTTATCACTATCAAATTTAACCATCAAAATATCAATTGTGTTTGTCATTTGCATATATTTCAAGATATAAATGGGCAAATAAATAAAAATGATCAATGGCAGAAAACAAATTTAGATTCACATATTTAATAACTGTGTAAATCTAAATAGTCATTAAAATATGAAGTCTACTTATAATAGTTAATTTAAAAGTGTGAGATGTTTTACTATTTTCGATATGGCTGTTCTATCATTGCACATTTTTTGTGTATGTGCGTATCTTTGTTCTGTGCTGCATATTTACATATCAAATTTGAAAAGTATTTGATGTTGAAACGTTTTGTTTAACGAGTGTTGAAGTTACTCATAAGAATGTTCATATGGCAATGCTAAATTGTTTGATTGATCGATCGATTTATGCAACTCACTTCTATTATGTTTAAATTATAAGTATTATGAAATACATATGTTATGTAAAATCAACCAATTAAAAAAGTAAGAGCTGGACCTAAAGCATCCTAACCATAGACCATTAATGATGCGTAACTACATGGAAATATATTCTTTAATGGACTGTGAGTTTTATAGTTCGTTTCCGTGTAGTTCCGTAGCACCTAATTCTTTGTCTTACTTTTATGACTGTTTTTTGTGAAAACTATCAACATTTTTATTTTTATCAGAATTAACAGTATAGAAGAAGATGATATTGATGCAGAAGCGGATTCCCTAGCAAACAAGAGTTCAGTGGACGGAGGGTCCAGGATCTCCAATTTTCATTCACGACGCTATCTTGGAGCTTCTCTTGACAGCCATGCTGAGGATGAAGACAATGAAGTATTCGAAACAAATTCTAAAACCAAAATTAATCCCGAAAAGTAAGATTAAATTTGATTGAATAGTTACTATTAAATGTGAATTTATTGTGTGGAGTGGTATAAAAGTTGTTTTTATTAACAATCAAAAAGTACTTACCCACTTCTTCACATATTACAGCGGTAATAATAAAAACTGAATCAAATTGACTCCGAAAGTATTTTCTAAAATAATTGGTATATTTTATTTTTCGTACCCGGAAAAATGTAAATTATCAAGCCTTTTATTATTCGAAGGCAAATTTGTGATTTTAAAGGTGATGTTAAAGATGATGTTGTAGAATGAAATCCATATTGCAACAAACATATAAAATTTAAAAAATAATAAATTAAAATATGTCAAGCCTTTGACAGTACTAACATCATAGAAATGAATATAATCCAACCAAAATATGTGCAAAAATATATGGCTTCAACATAAAACAACATATTTTGAATATCAAATCAAAACTACGTAAGCATGTGCATCTTGTTCTACACCCAAGCTGAAACATGATAAGATGATGGTCTATCAAACTTGGTGATTAAAAGTACTACCTAGTTCATCCGAAAATCAAAATCCATAGAACAATCGAGTCAGAAATGAAAACTGTAAAGTTATAAAAATGCAAATCACTTCACTGTCACTTTTCCCATAATCTAGTTATTATTCAAATTTGCAAAAGGCTAAATAAGCACTAGTTGAATTAAAAAATAGATCAAAATCAACTTTTGAGCTGGTGTATGTCAGTCAAATAGACCATAATTTGTCAAATGTAATAGTAAAGTTTCCTTGCATTTAGACACTTGTTTATCAGATTTTTCCCAACCAAACTGAAACTTGGGTTGGTGTCTGACATAGTTGTGCTAATTGTGACGTCTTTTTGTAGTTCTGACCCGTCCAGTAGATCGGCTCCTGATGGATGTAATGAAGAAACAAACGCCGAAAGTCAATATCCTGTAAGCAGTCTCTAGCACGATTTTATATGGTTTAAAAATTTTCTAATACTTTCAGAAAATATTATAGGTCGTTTCGTAAAAAATTGCGTATTTGACTATCTACTTTTTCAAAATAACATACAAATAGAAATAGTTAATCTATAGCTTTCAAATTTGTACTATACATAGTTTATGATATACTTAATGAATATACATACATATAACTCTAAAATAATGTAATTTTGTAATTTCTGGTCCCTATGTTTATTTTCCGTTTGTTTCTATTTTAAAAAATGGTGAATTTA
>JAUYWI010090030.1:0-12371 GCA_034780595.1 Parotoplana pacifica | reverse complement strand
GGCCCTCGCCTGCCGATCCATTTATCAGGAAATGTCTCATCCAGTAAATTTCGGACAACTGTAGCATAATGGGGTGGGGCTCCATCCTGTTGGAAGTACAAGTTATTACATATAATAGTAACTTGTAAGACTGTATAGTAACTTTATGGACACCCTGTATGCTAATCTTGCAAATTGTAAAGTCAAATGCATGTGTTATTTTCATTGTGACTCTATTTAAAGTTTAATCTCTATGGCTGAGACAGACAATTAGATTTCAATATTTTGCCTATTTTTGTTAATACATATTCCGTCTAGTTCTCATATATTATTACTCTCCCCCAACCACTGATTGGAGTTTGTAAGGGGCACCAAGTTAGGGGTGCAGTATGGCGCATGCCACACCTGCCAACCTGTGGTGCCGGGCCTGGATCTTGTTTTTAGTTGAAATTTAGTTGGCTCCAAAATAAATCAGTTTGCTTTGGAACAGGTTAGGTCATTATTTGATCTGACCTGTGACTAATATATATATTTAAAAGTTGAGAGGTTTCTCTATCTCTACTCTAAGTGCTGATGTAATATCTAGTGAGTGGAAAATATCAAGTTGATGATTTAAGGTTGAAAAAGGTGTATCTTCTTAAGTGAGATTTCAACTTATTTTAACCCTTTTTGCACATCAATTTTAGTTCAAATTTTTAAATGTGAACTAGAATCAATTGTGGAAAAGGGTTTCAAATGGAGAATTAGGGTTCAATTCAGGTTAAAATTTGTAGGTATTTTTGATGCCAATTCAAGGTAAATTCCATTTTAACTTCAATACTGGGTAGTTATTTTTATTTAGAAAATAGATTGAAAGCCACTGTATAAATTACTACAAAATTTGCATACTTTGCCAACATAGAAAATCTCAAATTAACTGACATGGATTATTTTCGTTTTTTTAATGTTATAAATATCCTCCAAAAATTATTATGAATTTACATTCTGACGTCCTACTCTGACAATGCTGATAAGGCTATAATGATATATTGTCAGGCCTCAATTTTTTAAAATTTAATTTAATTATATCAAAAGCTAAATACTTTAATATTTGTAATATTATTGTTATTTTGTGTTTTGGAATATAAGCCGAAAAAGGATCAAATTAAAGTTAAAAAACGAAACTGTACCCATAACAATGAAGTAATTATTTATTAATAGTAATATATTAATAAGTATTAAGTACCTAACATTGGAATTTGATAATTGAACATGACAGCAATTTTTCATATGGTTAATTGGCATTATATAATTCCATAAGCAATAACATCAAATATGTTCTGATGTATTACAAAATTTAGTATCATTTTGTAAGGTTGTGTTGCCATTTTGTGTGTGTTTTAATAAACTAATTATATTTCTATTGTGTTTATTTCGGTTTCAGTTCTTTTTCTTGTGGCAACTATTTTGATGTCATCGGCAAATTTCTCAATACGTATCCAGTTTGGAGTATATGTTGTGTTACTTCTAATATCATTATTATTTTTATTATTTGTCAATCTTCAGTTATCAGATTATAATGGCAATTGTCCTGTATATTTAAAAGGTGTAGTTGTTGGAAATTCAAATTCAAATGTTGGAGAGCCTCTAACCTCAAAACATCTTATAAAATTGATTTTAATTAGTTGGGGAAATCTAGCTGCTTGTAATATGTTGTATTTTATTGCTGTAATGGACACATGTGCATCTGTGATTTTATGTTTAATACTTGGATATTACGTTTTTATTAAAAAAACTGAATTGTAAGTATGATTATGAATAGCTGATATAGATGTTTCAATTCTAATCTTTAGAAATATTTTTATTTAGTGATTAATCAGGATCATATCCAGCTCTACAGTTCTACCAAGATAAATTTTTATACTAAACAACAAATATACCAACACTAACAGTAGTACTTAACACACACAGTATGGAGGGGGGTCTGATAGACCCCTTTGCATATTCGTTTGAGTGTTAATTTTGATATATGAGCTTTACAAGTTTAATATCCTAGGAGAATTAACTAAACATATTTTCACATCAATATTGTATTAACTGTTATATATTCTCTAACATAAATCAGTAAGACATACAATATTTCAATAATTGTAAATACAACACTTTATACACAAAATGATATAATCAATTAGCACAGATACTACATGTTCGAGTTTGTTGACTATGTTCACCACAAACTATTCATTGACACTGAGTGCATCACTGAAAGAAAAGATTTATATAAAAAACCATATGTATAAAAACACATAACTGTTTGATTTTCATTTCTGAACAGCAGGACAGATTTGACATATACCATGAAAGTTAGCTTCAACAACAGCTGGTGGTTGCCTAATTACTTGATAACCAAGTACTCGGAGACTCTCAATTTAGAGTTGCTGAAGTCCAAGTTAGTTCTCTGCACAATGCTGCATAGCTGTTTGCAAAGCACATCCAAAAAAGTTTTCATTGACCTTGTTTTACTAAAGCCAATCTTTCTGGTTGGTTATGCTGCAAATGACCCAAGAGATGTAGCCAGCTATATCGAGCATGTTGTTGAAGATGCACATTGGTCATCTCAGAGTTGTCTTTCTCACAGTATACTCTTTGCAGCACCAGGTTCTAGATTGTTGTAAGTCAAAATAGATTGAGGTTTACCTGTTTCTTGCATCAATATGAGCATTTACATGTTCCAAGGATAAACACAAAAATGCTTTGAAGTTTGTAGTTGCATGATGTAGGGGTATATATGCTGAGAGGGAGCAGTGTGGGGACAAAGACAGTGTGACTATACCTTTCTGGATTACCTGGCATATGTTGTTTTCATATGGATGGTGGTATACACTGCTTGTCATTTTGAACAGTTCCAATTACGGACATGTCTCTTTGAAAGCACCAGTCAACTAAGGCATAATCAATAAAAAATGATCTGTGCAAATGCCCACACCTTGGAGTAACTGAGCATTATCAACGAGTCATTTGAAAATTTCAACACCACTGTAATATCCTTTTGTAAACCTTTTGCATGGTCATGAGTAAAATAAAAGAGGACAGATATAAGTAACAGACAGAGGTCAAAGTCATCAAACAAGTCACCAGTTTTAATTACCTTGGAAGTTATTTCACAAATGATAATAGGTGCAAGTTGGAGATCAAGAGAAGAATTGGCATGGCTAAGAGTATGTTCTGGAAGTTGTATTTCATCTCACAAAATTGTTAAACTCCTATCTCTCTTAAATGATGTCTGCTAAACTGCTATGGAAGTGGGACCTGGACAATGAGCAAATCTGATGTCAGCTGTTTCTCAGGTACATGCTCTGGGTGCATATGAGACAAATGAAAGTGTTTTACAGCAGGCAGAAACAAAGAGATCACTGGTTCATACTATATGAACAAGACAAGCACATTTTTTGGGACATGTTATGAGAAAATGTGAAATTGAGGCATTCACTGTGACTGGCAGAGGATTCTGGTAAAAGGGGTAGAGGTCAACCTCACTAGAATTTTATTAGTTGATTGAAGCATTGGATTCATTCATAAAAGAGAGATATTGATAAAAATGGTCAGTGAACCATGATCTTCTATGTTCAGATTGAGCAGGGAACCTGATGATGATGATGATGATGGTTTGAAATAGCTAGAGTTAATATTATAAACTGTTTACTAAAACAATATTTACATAAGTTTTGGCAATCAATAAACATAATGGTCTAAGCTTGGGTCATTTCTATTTTTTAATGTTTTTAAAAAGTAACTTTGAATAAAAGTAATCAATACCTACTCTTATCAAACATAACTATTTTATTTATGTTTTGCCAGTGTTGGGACAGACTGCACCTTAAATGGATTATACCTATCATGTGATAATTCATTTTTTCAAACTACTTATTATAAATCAAATTATAAAATGAATCAATTTCTTTAACCAGCAACTAAAATTTTGAAAATAACAAAACTTACAATCTTCTTTTTTAGTTGACCATGTATTGTTTATACAAAACTGACCAATTTTTGTGTTTGAATTTGTTAACACTAGAAGCCATAATGGGAGGAGATCAATTTGACCCACCATTTGGGAATTACAAATATAAATGTGAATACTCAAAAAACTAACAGAATAATCAAGCTAACATTTTGGTAATATCAGATTCTTTATAAACCATACTCATTTGGGTGAATTGGTCAAGAGCACATACTTAGAAGGACAAGCTCATATCAAGGGCATCAGCAAGCATCTGGGTAACCAAACAAACTCCATTAGCAAGGCCACCAGAGGGCACAGCATCAATACACCAACTCAGGGTCAAGACATTTAATCAACATGTATTCCATTATCAAGGAATATAACAGCTGGAACAATTTGGGTCTACTAACTCTTGTTTTTTCTGAGCTTAGTTAGTAATATATGCTCAGGAGCATCTCTATTTGCCACAGTGATGTTGATGTTACATCCCCATTTTGTAATAATTGAGGTGATCTAGAGTTCTTAGGTTCACTCTATTGCTTTCTTCACAAGCTTTCCCCATCTATACCATGGAACTAAGGCCTTTAACTGTATACATCATCAGTCACATAACCATACAGTGTACAATACTATTGTTATGTGACTGATGATGATGTAACTTTGATTTAAAAAATAGAAAAATATGGGTTTCACTTCTAGGGTTAAAATGAATAAACTCACTCCAATTTTTTTACTGTATACTTACTTGCTTTGCATTAATAGCCAAAATACAAAAATAAAATGGCACTTACAAAACATTACTGGCTACACATAGATTTTTTACACATAGTGTTTTCCAATGATGTTTACAACATATAATTAATTAATTTTTAAGAAAATGTTTAGTGTACATGCATTATTTTGACCAGCTTGCATTATAATTTTAAAATATGCTAGTCCCAACACTATTTTGCCAACAATTGCCTACCAAAATTAAAATGTTCTTGTGTTTTGCTTTACAAAATTTATCTTTATTTGTTATATAGGGTGCATCAAAAGTGTTTAAATGACATCTGAGGATTGGGGAGATGAACCTATGGATATCTGGGGATTGGAGGTGGTTACTGAGATGATTTGGAGATTGGTGAAGGTTTCTAGGGATATTTGAGGGTTGGTGGAGGGTTTCACAGAGGACATTGGTGATTGGGGAATGGTCTCAAGGACATCTTGGGATTGAGGAAGTGTCTCAGGCACATTTGTGAATTGGGGGAGCACTTTTGGGGACTGGGGAGGTTCCTTGAGATATCTGAGGATAAGGGGTGAGTGCTTGGGATGTCTAAGCTATAGGTAGAAGATCCTTCTCCATTCATCAAATGTCTCTGAGACCCTATCTGATCCCCAGATATCCTTGAGACCTTCCCCAATCCCCAGATGTCCTTAGAAGCTTTCCACCAATCTCCAAATCTCCTTAGACCCTCTGCCAATCAATTTCTAGGTTCCTGTGCCAGTTCTCAGATGTGTTTTAAAGACTTGATACACCCTTTATACATGTCTACCTTAATTATAGAAATAAAGTCATGGCAAATGAGTTAAGACCAAGAGCAATTTTTTGATTAATTATATCTTATTCAATCAAAAGACAATGTACAAATAAAAATTAACAAATAGAATATAAATAAACAATCTGGTTTACAAAAAGTTAATATTTAGTGCAACCTTCATTGGCTTTCAGTACTTCTCTACATCTAGATGGCATAGAAAATGCTAGTTTTCTGCATAGTTCAGGTATTATTTGTCTAACAGTAACCACTTTTATAGCAACTTTCAACTCCTCCAGTGACCCAGGTGCTTTATCCTTCATAATTGTCCAGAGGTTCTCAATTGGATTCAAATCAGGTAAGTTTCCAGGCCACACTACTCTTGTCAGACCACATCACTGGTTCCCAGTCCAATTAATATGATTCTGGGTGAATTCCATGTGACATCTTTTCATTTCAGGTATCAATCATAGCTTTCAGGCTAGTTTGTAGGACCATAGACCAAATGATTTCTAACAGTTCTGACTGAAATATTGACATTATGTTGTCCTCTGATTACAATTTTTATTGTAGTTGCACATATGTGGATTTGCAGTAGATAAACGTCAAATAAACCTGTTTTCTCTTGCTGTTGTAGCAGGCTTATGCCCTTTGTACTCATTTATGAAATGTCTAGAGGTTTGAAATTTCACAATTGCTTGATGTAACAATTCATCAATTTTGCAATGTCTCTTTCACTTTTGCCATCATTGTGTTACACTATTTGTGCATACACTGTAGGAGATAAATTGTTTCCTTTACCCATTGTATTAAAATGTTTGTGTAGTAAAAAATATGAATAAAGAATAATTCAGAATAGTGAATAAGAATAACCAGTAAGTGATGATATTTTGTATAATGAAAACTACTGACTAGCAGTATATAGTAACATCTATGCACATTATATTGTACATAATACAGCACAGCTTATTGGAAGAATATAAACCAATTAGAGCCATGTGTGAAATTCAATCAATATAGTACCTAGTTACTTAAATTTTGTTCCTGGTCTTAATTCTTTTGCTGTTACTATATGTGTATCCATTTTTACTTTTAGACCATGGCTTTTATCTTTTCTGCATACAGCATTTTTGATTCCTTCAGTAATATTGGTATTGACAATGGCACTAGTTTATCATGTAGCATTTAATTCTTTCTGTCAGTTGGTTACTCAAAATGGTTTGCATAAGTAAGTTGATTTACATAATAAGTAGAACTTGTTGGAAATTAAGATGAAATGATTGATAAAGTCTTGACTTTTGATACAAGAAGATAGAGTAAAAAGTTTTAGGTAAATGTAGGAATTAATAAGTAACAAATGATTAAAGTGCCAAAAGTATGTAGACAAGGTTTTGTATGAACCAATTTAGTTTCTTGATATGGTCAAAATAAACTATATACAGCTAAACCAATGCATACATAAAAAGTGATATTTTCAGGCTGTGTACAAACTAAAATGAAAATTTATTCTTTAATTAAAAGTAGTAAAATCTGATAGGAAATACAAAACTACTAGAAACAGCATGTAGCTAACATTATTACCTGCAATTTTATGTATGCATTGGTTTATCATTTCAAAACTAAATTGGTTCGTACAAAACCTTGTTTTCATACTTTTTCATACTTTGATTATTCATTATCTATCAATTCATACATTTTTTTTAATCTTTGTTTTTCTATATTCTTGTTTATGCCATTTTTTGTAGTAAATTTTTTTATATTACATATTTCTTAATTAAGTTATAATATAGTAGAGATATGTGAGACTTTAGTTGTCTAAATAATATTTCAATCTATCTTAAATTTTCAAAAGTTCTGGCTGGTGAGCTAGCTGATGTAAACAACTTTGAACCTACATGGATTTATAATTACAAATACTTCTAATAGTATTACTTATCCTCTATAGGTTAATAAATAATTGCTCAAATATATTTTTCTCTTTCTTTATCATACCCGCATAGATATACAGCTATTGTTCTTAGCATGTGATTACTATTAGTATGGGTAATCTATCCTGATATATCTTTTTATTTAATAGCACAACACTGACATCTTGGTATCTAGAAATTTACACACAGCTGTAAAGTAAAATGTTGTTAAAATGCATTGCTGTTATTGTATTTTTTTGTATTCCTAGTAAACACACATTAACTATGATTTCAGAATCTTATTTTTCACCCAAATATCATTAAACTGAGTGCCAAAACTGCAAAACTAGACACACCATTGAAATATCAATAATATTAACTATCTCAGCAACAAAAATTGTTGTTTTGTTTGGAAGATATTAATTGCTGTGATATAATTAAAAAATATGGCATTCATATCTATCATAAATGCTGAGTAATAAGCCTCAAAGTGAAAAATCAATAATTTCTGGCCCTACTATATGTACCTATAGATAAAATTCTAGGACGTTCAAATGCTCAAAAGGCACATCTAGATGTATTGACAAACAAACTAATGTGTATCTTATAGCAACAAGGTCTATAATTTGATCACCAAGGTTTTCTTGTGAATAGGATGGGGAAAAAGGATTATCAGAAAAGTGTTTATAGTGTACTGCCTCCCTATGAATACATTATTTTGTATTTCTGCCTAAGCCCCCTAATTTGAAACAGACCTTGTTAAAAATTGGTTGAGTAGTATTAAAGCTATGAGCTTCCTAAGTTGATTTTTATCCTAAAATACTCTCTAATTCATACATAATAGCCCTTCTGGGCTATTGATAAAAACGACTTTTATTTTACACGACCCTATATATGGCAAGTCTAATCAGAATAGTTTATAATAGAATCTTTGAATTATTTCATCAAAGTACTTCATGGGTTTTTAAAATACATTGAAGCAGATTGGAAATTCAGAAATATGTGTGATTTTGCCTCATCTCGGTTTTCTTTAGGATAGATTTCTATGCATATTACGGTTTTAACTGATTCTTTGTTCCATGAATGATGACTAGTGGTTTTGTATTTTAATATGGCGTTCTTTGAAATTTTAGATTGTGGTTACGACCTCTATTTTTGTATCTATAATAGTATAACTTTATGCAGTTCAGTTTGAAAAATAGATTTGTCGCGTTTATATCCGGTGGATTCTACCCGGTAATCAATGTAATGAATAAGTTACTGTTGCACTAATCAATAACAAAAGTGGTTTGATATATCCTATATTAATATATTTACGTAGGTACATACAGAATTTGCTATGAAATATTCTGTTCGTCCTTTATTATAGAAAACTCACTATATCGTCCTCAAGCGCTTGTACACCTAAAATCACTTTAAATTATATTTATTTCGTTTGTTTAGAATCACTAGTTTACATTTTGTTCCTAGATATTTCTACACCTCAATATCTGCACAGATATATAAATACTTAAAAAGTAATACTATATGTTTTCATTTACGGTATAAAGTTGCTTTTTCTTCTGAGTTTGCTGTAGATGAATAAGCCCAAAGATTAAGATGAACGTCTATTTCTTTGTTACAATCTTGTACTAAAGTGATAAGAGGTAACTTTTTCCTCTTTTACTTTTTAGATGTAATCAGGTTAACATTGAATTTCCCGATCACCCTACGATCAGAACTGATCGTATTTATACGATGTACAGTGGCATAGATGTAAGTTTTGGTGGACTTGTATATTAATAGGGAGAAATTAACGGGGTGCATGCAATTATTCGTAGATAATTTTCTTATATAATATTTTTAAATGAAAAAATAGTATATAAAAATTCTTGTACAATATTCGTCAATCAAAATTTTGTATATAATTGTTCCTACACAAAAATTCGTGAAAACATTATTCTTTATTATGTTTTTTTTGTATACATTGTTATTTTTATATTTTTCAAATTATACTGTTACCTATAACACTTGATTTTAATGACACAAAATTAATATGATATGTACCTACATCATGAAAACTAAATGTTGTCCCATTGACCTCAAATTTGGTCAACTTTTGCAATACTGTTCATAAACTTTAGAGTGAATTATAAATACATTTTTTGTTTTTTTTACTAAGCGGTAAGATCTGCTCATTGTATTGAATCAATCTGTACTTAATAATGACATATGTGTATAGGTTGTTAGGTAAAATAAATCGATCGATAAAAGACGTTTGTTCTGAAATAGCTATTCTATTTTGGTGTTGGAAATCATGTTGTTTGGTCTTACACTAAAGTGTTCACGTTCTGATCACTATTTATTAGACACAGTTGATTTTTAAGTGGCAGACATTTCTCACCTCCCATAATTGTCTATTTATAAAATCCTACATATTTAGATGGGGAAACCTTTAAAATTAATTTCTAATAAAATAGATTAATTCACTGGAATTCCTTCATATTTGGCATATCTACTTGTAGTCATTTTGTTACAAGTGTACCAAGTAAAGAAAATAAGCTTTATCTGAAGCCAAAAGTTGAGGTGCACTGCTTTTGGGGCCAAAAGTATGGGCCAAACCCGGCTGATGAATTACAAATCATTTTTTCTCAAATTCTATTTTACCACTAGAAATGATTAGTCAGAGACTGCATAGTAATATATCATTTTAAATTATTTTGAACATAATCATTACTTTTGAAATAGGACTGTTCCTGGTATGGTGATCCTTGTATAGCATGAACCAGAAATATACCTAAGTCAATCTCTTAAATTTGAAAAACATAGGATGGTTTTAGCGATTTTAATTGTAAAAAGTCAGTAAATTTTACCAAAAAATATTGATAGTCAAAGTTATTTTTAATAAACACTAATTCAAATCCTTATTATTTTAATCAAGGAAATTGTACTCCAAATTTTAAAATAATCGAACAACTAGAAATTATCAAATTACTTTACTTGATGATATTATGGTATCTCTGGTTAAAGCCCAGTATTGGGAATCTTTCTCATTTGAAATGGGGCACATGTGTGCTAAATTTTAGCCCAATCGGCCTGTGGAAATATAATAACTGATGCTACCACCGCCCTGCCCCTTCTGAAGTCTACCATGAATAAAAAATCGCGGTCTACAAAGGGTTAACTTCATTCTCTTGTTGTTAGCCTATGACGTAACAGCGCAAAAGGACTAAATTTGGAGGGGTAGGTTGTGTGACCACTTGATGGCTGCACCGTTCAGTTGGATGAGGTCCGCTCCGTCAGGTGGTTTGAAAGTGGGACATTCGCAAATGCGGTGGTGTCTGGAAAGTTCCGGTGCTCCGCACGGGCAAGAGGGATCTGTAGCGAGGCCCATTTGAACCATGTTCTTCGGGAAGCTCCATGGCTAGTAAATGAGGAGGTGTGATGCCTGCCAGGAGAGGGAGTTGGTTAGTGGGCGTAGGTTTTATACAACTTTTGACGATTCTCATTGCGTTGTTGAGGGCCACATCAAACTTTTTTTGGTATTGGCGTTACCATTCCAAATGGGTGAGCATATTCAGCTGGAGCGTGGACTAGTGCTGTGGTTGCCGGTCGGAGCACATGAAAGCTGCACCCGCTAAGTGGTACCAGCAAGACGTCGGATGAGATTATTTCTTGCATTAATTTTTTGGGATAGTTGGGATAGATGTTCCTTGTAGCTCAATGTTCTGTCAAGATATTTAGGGTTCTTACCAAAGGGGATAGTTTTATTGTGCAGTTTAACTTTCAATTTATGGTTTGCTTGTCCGTTATTGAGATGGAAACATGTGCTTACTGTTTTGTTAACGTCTCCATTGTGTGAAGTAGGTACGGTGAGGTCTTTTGTGAGTGTGTCCTCGAAAGTTTCAAATTTTTGTGACATGTCATAGGTGCAATATCATCAGCATAAATGTATTTTTTGGATATCGTAGTTGGTAGGTCATTCCATTATTGTATTATTTAGAATTACTAAAAATGTAAAGTTTAATACTGTTTTTATTGATTTTACAAAAGTACTACTCAAATATTAATAAGAGAAATAAATTTTATTTTGATACTTTTCATTTTAGTTTATGTTTGCCAGTTCTGCCTTTTTGATGTTAGTAATTGTCGCGTTTACTATTCGTGATCTACTTGTTTATTTACGAAGGGAGAGTTTTATAGTTAGCCTAAATCGCGAGAGAGACCGTGTTCTTCAAAGATTTAATCTGCAACCGGATTACACACCGATTTAACATACTACTGATGTAAATAAGATTTGCAAACATTTGACATTTAAAAATATGGGTTAAGAAGTTTGTGTTGTTGAATGTTCAATGGTTGATAAACACACGTGCATATGATATTTTATCGCATTTTGTAGCGCTATTACTTTATGTTATAATATGGTTGAACAATATCCTAATTTTGAGAAAATGTTTGTCTATTGCTAATATCAGCTTCTATATTGCCTTTAGTTTTTTTCAAATAAGGATATTATTTTCTATCAGATTGGACATGGGTCATTTCAAAGTTTGACTTAAAACTAAAATGTTTGATAGTTTTGGGTTTATATTTAATTTTATAGCCAACATTGAAATGATAAAACCGTTGAAAAGCATTGTAATGAACAGTTAATATTTTTTTAAATTTCAAAATTAGTTTAAGAATCAAAGGTTTTAGTTTTTAAAGACTTTGAAATCACGTATTGTCTACATCTATTTATCAGGTGATAGTGTGACAATATTGTTCTTTCACAGCTGACTGTATGCAAATAAAAGCACTATTTATCCCAAAAATATGGGACGGTCGTCGTCGTGTATCCATCAGTTCGATTGTCGAGCCCTGGTGATCCTAGACACGACATTTGCCCATTGCTCTCGATCCATGGCCAAGTTGTTGAGTGCAGTTACCTTGGTGCCTGTGAGCTCGAAAATACCATCCATCCATCTTGCTTTGGGTCTACCTCTTCTCCTTGTTCCTTCTGTC
>JAUYWI010090019.1:0-12372 GCA_034780595.1 Parotoplana pacifica | reverse complement strand
TGAGAATTGAGAGGGTTCTAATTATAATAGTCTGAGAATTGAGAGGGTTCTAATTATAATAGTCTGAGAATTGAGAGGGTTCTAATTATAATAGTCTGAGAATTGAGAGAGTTCTTCTAACAGACCAGAATATTTATGATATGGAGATATTGAAAATAATATGAACCATAGACACTGACCTGCATTCAAGAGCAGCTGAACGGCTTGGTCGATCTTCAGTTTCATCAATATCTGTGCCAACTCGCGCACTGTGGCAGCACTAGGAACAATAAGAAGAAGAATTCGTTTATTTTATAAAACCCAAAAGGTCTTTCGTAGAGGCCGAAATGGCAGGTTTTCACCCTCCTGGCACGTAAAACATTCGGGTGATGGCATTGACATAGACATTTAACTCCACTGATATTTGTTATAATGCACTACAAAATATCCCCAAAATAACTGTTTTCTTATCAACTAAATCCAGAGAGGTAGGTCCAAAATGACATTTCCATGGTTGTTTCCAGGGTGCAAAGTAAACGGCCTGTTCTTTTCCCTAGCACTATCCAATGCTTCAATAACAATCTGACTTACATAATTATAAAAATCAAAAACATCTTCCGCTACAAGTACAATTGCATTGTTGATTACTGGCTAAATTTTGAAATTTAGGTAAACCACAAGATTTCCATAGAATATGATAGCATATACCATACACAAATTGCTATTATTATCTCGTACACGCGTATAATTCATCTACATAGAAATCTTCGTGCTATACTTAGAGAGATATAAAATATGTACACCCACTAAGTGACAGCCATAAATATAAAATACAACGGAATTACAGCCACATATATTAAAATATACAGCTAAGTGAGAACCATAGATAGAACATACAGCTAGAAAGTGAGAACCATAGATAGAACCTAATTGCGTATTATATACATTTATGAAACGTTGGCAGTATATAACAATAGTAGATAGTGAAATAGGGCAT
Source organism: Parotoplana pacifica (assembly GCA_034780595.1). Lineage (NCBI taxonomy): Eukaryota > Metazoa > Platyhelminthes > Proseriata > Otoplanidae > Parotoplana > Parotoplana pacifica. The sequence goes on along the minus strand of JAUYWI010090019.1, from coordinate 11,396 downwards.
GGAACTTTCTAAGAGTTTCTGAAGATCTAAAAGTACTTTTTGAATCGAAAATTGTTGGCAGATAGTTACAAAATTCTATTTAATCAACTTTATTTCAAATCCAGATACAGAAGAGCTTCAGGATGTGCATCTCACTAAAAGGAATCTTTGTTTAACTATTCAATTACTTTTGAGAATTAGTATATTTTCTAACAAATTTTATTGAAGTAAGAGGAAATACCTTGCATACCAACGAGTAAAGATCTGCTTGGAAGGTCCAGCATTGTCTCTGGACTGTGAGTACCACTGGATCTGCTGAGCTGACAATCCAAGTTCGAAAGCTGAATAGAAAATAAAAGTCGTTTTGCTCAAAGGGTTTTTGTATTTGCTATTCAAATAAGTTGCACTTCAATTTATAAATGCTAAAAACATTTGGCTCTTTGTTTCTCGAAATTTGATGGCCATGGCCAAAACTCGTGTTAAGCATATTTTTAGGTAGATTTTAAGAAACATAAGTCAGTGTATAAATGAACAATTCTTTGGTTGCTATATTTTTCCATAGTATTCTAATCAATCTGCTAGCTATTATATGATCAAAACAAATTCTATTTGTCAAAATATTTATCTTGTAAAAATAAATGCAGATAGCCTTTATGACAAAAGGAAACTTTAAATAATATACATAGTCCTCTAGGAATCTGGGTAGGCTTAATTGCAGTTTCATGCCTTAGAAGTTTGTCAAATTATCTACATATATTGCATGTATAGGTTAGAACAGAAACCAATGTCCTCCAAAATATCCTAACAAAACCCAATCATTAATATACTACTTGTTTTATAAGTAGTATAAATAATTTTATATCAGAATAAAATATTTAATGTCTAAAGCAGCTACATGATATAAACACATTAAGATTTTTAAAATGAGAACAATTGGTGGTACTGCTCACAAGTTATGCTAGTCATTCATTTGACCATCTATGCTCTAATTGAAGAATAATATGCCTGCTATGGTACTACTTTCTCTTTTACCATTTCTTGCAAACATTTTCAAAGCTCTATTTAACTCAAAGATCAAAACCCTTCAAACTCAGCTCAAAAGTATTTTGAGAAAATGTGAAACTACCCTTTCATTTTACACAAATCAAAGAAATCCAGCAAACACTTATTTTGAAAAATTGGACCACCCAAAAATTGGACAACCCAAAAATTGGACCACCCAAAAATGGCACTTTCAAATTATTGTATAGGATTTGCACTGTGGTAACCCTACCAAATTTGACCATAGAACATCCAATAGAAGATAAATAATGAAAGAGATGCAGTAAAACATCCTTTATAAAGCATTTAAAGTATTAACTTTGATCTTCACAATTGGATTTATTCAAATACTACTCAAATGGTATAACTTTCAAATCCCTTAATACAAAGTGACACAGAAGTTATGCCATGGAGATATATACAAAATTTTTATATAAAACTGTATTAAACTTATATGTTTATGACAATAGGTGTTGAAAATTGTTCACCATTTAGTTCAATGCACTTTTCTAATGGGTGTTCCAACATGGTTCAGTATGTTGGTACACTGGAATTGGTTTCATTGATATTTCTGCAATGTTGGCAATCAAAGATTGACTTCAGACATCCACACAAAAAGAAATCAAGAGCTGATAAATCTGGACCAGTATCATGAATTGTGTCAGTTCCCAGTACTGCTCAAATGGAACACTGCCTCATCAGAATAGATTATGTGCTTAATAAAAGTTTTGATCCAGCTGTTGAAACCACTTGAAAAATTCCAACTGTTGGTCAGTGTCATCTGCATATAGCTCTTGAGTTATAAGGAAGCCTTGTATCAATGAAATTCATTGTGTAAGGTTGATGGGGGTGAATCTGGAAATATTTCCACTAATTAACTTTATATGGCTGTAATTCAAAAACTAATTCAGATAGAAAGCTGATTTAATATTCTAATTAGTTCAGACAATTGGGAGAACATTTGGTGCTATTTTTAAAGCATAAAACTATTTCATTTGGAAGCTACAGATATCAGAAGTTTATTAAAAAATCTATACATATTTTTTAGTCAGTATCTCTGACATATATTTTTTACATATTACATTACAAAAAGTCTTTTATTGTGTACATATTATTCTTGATAAAATATATCTGAACTGACACAGGTCTTTTTTATGTATAAAATGCTATTTTTTAAAAATTCTAGATTTGCCTCTGAGTTGTGCAAATCCAGAAGTGTAATGTTTTCTAACTTTTGAATCTAAACAACTAAATGTACCATTAGAGCTTTGTATTGTGAAAAACAATCTTTTATTAATAAATGGGCAATAAAATATGAAAGATTTGCCACCCTCCCTCTCCCCCCTAGAATTTGGAGACTCCAGTTTTGGGTGACAACCTTGTTGACTTTAATAGATGAGCCAAAACTGCTGCTGAGGTTCCTTCGTCAGTCATACTTCTTGGTCTTCCTGGATGTCAACAATTGTGGATACTCACTTTCTTTAAACCATTTGATTAACCTACCCACCATGGGCTGATTAATTGGACATCCATTTGGGTGATGTTGGTTAAATTGTTCTGCATCAGATCAGTTAGATCTACATTTGTGTATATCTCCATGGGGTAGTTGGAGGTTATACCTGGGTGACTAGTGCCAGACACATTTTTATGGGAGTATGGGGTCAGAGCCCCTATTGGAAACATTGTACAATCAGGACTTAGGTGCAAGGGCCATCATAAAACAAAGTCACAAAATTCTATTTTAAACAATTCTTCAATTTATGCCATAATCTAATGGACATTTGACATTTGACAGAGCCCCTGCTGGAAACATATGATTTGGTCAAAAGTTCTAAGAAAATCACTCAATAAGCAAAATTGAAATTGGTGCTGCATAATAGTCAAAAGATAGAACCACAAAATTTAGGTTTTCTAATACTTTACAATTAATATTGAAGATTTTGAAAACAGATCATGTTAGACATGGCCATAGGTATTTTATAGGTTATTAAATTTGCATTTTAGTGCTACAAAATTACTTTACATAACTCAAAACTTCTCTAAATTGGAGCAAGTAACAATGTTCACCAAAGCCATTGTACATAGATTCTTAAGAGGATAGCGCCATAACTGACCATGTACAATTTGGATACATATACTGGGGATTTCAAGCACCACTGATTGTAACTTTAAGGTCAAATGAATAATCTAGTTTTAAGATTGGAAATATAATATAAAAATATATTTTAACAAAACAGAACCAATTTCAATAAAATAGAAAGATTTAAAATGAGGAGAAATGTATCTAGCTTTTGAATATTTAATATAATTAAACTATAAATCCTTGCTAACATAGAATATTTATGATCAATAGCACCAAGCATGGATTTTTCATACATCTTCATGGTATTGACAATGAATATTTGGTGTCAATAATCACTGGTCCATACATTTATATTGTGTTGCATCCCTGGGAATCTAACAGGGAAATTTGAACTTTCCAGAAAATTCTGGGCCAAAACAATCTTCACCATGCTAATTTGGCATAATGTTTGAAGGTGCAAGTCATCTTAAAATATTTTGGAGCAAATTTCTATGGGGTTCACAAGAGGTGTCTGATTTTTCATATAAAAAAATGGTACACCCTTAAAAATGACATTTTCCAAGCAGTTGAGAGGTCTGTATATGTGGAAAACAGGAAATTAGATAGAAAAGAGAACCATTCTGATAGGATATATTTTTGCTGAGTACCCTACCCCACAGCCCCCAAATAATTAATTGATATTTTTACTGATCTCAAGAAAGTCATAAATTGTCATAACATTTCCAAAAAATTAGATTCCCTGCTTTCTTCAACTCTTTTAGACAAGTCAACTGATTTTTTACCAACCCATTCCAAAACTAATGCATCACAAGACAAACTCATCCAAATGCCCAACTACTCCTTGACAAACTTATCCTTTTACAACTCATTTTTTATCAATTCACCCTTATGTACTTCATTCAATAGTAATCCAACTTGCATATAATATGTTGGGATAAGTTAGGAAAAAGTGAGTAATCATAAAGATCAATGGTAAAAGACAAGCTGTCATAATTTAGTAAAAAAAAACTGTAAACTAAAGGGATAAGTTGTCCTCAGGATGAAAAGGGGTTGTCATCATAGGGATGGATTGACAGAAATTGAATCCTTCTTACTTGTTCAATATAAGTTTTATTGGCTGAGGTAATTGGAGGATACTAGCATATTGCAAGTAAATAACAATTTTCTAGTTGCAATTTTTTTTTATAGCAATGTCAGTGACAACTTATTTTTTTTTATGCCTATGGGTGCTGCCCAAAAGGAAAACAATTGGGTGAAAAAAATGACTCCAAGGGAAGATGTTCACAACTCCTAGGGTCAGCTTTTAACAGGACAGGGTAGATTTCTTATGTGATATTATCAATGCTAAAGTTTCGAAGATCTGTCCTAGAGGCGTTTTTTTTTCAGAAACGTTTTTGAAATGTATTACAATTTATATTATATAATTTCATAATCTATCATTACCAAAGTCCTGCCATGTTTCGTCCAAATCCAATATAGTTTGAATATCATGTAGCGTCTTTGGAGGTAATTTTTGAACTTCATAGCAAATTCTGTCATCAAAATTTCCATTAAAACGCATCATTTTCCTCAAGTTAAGTTGTGCGCTTTGTTTACAATAAGAAGTTAAAACAATATTTTGCATAGAGATAAAAATAGTCTGAAATTTATAAAATTTTCTAGTGAACTCTAAGTGTCACACAATCTCTATCAAGTTTATCATTTATCTTTAGAACACTTCAGTCGTAACAATCTTTTTTTTTCAAATTCACCTTTTTGTACTTAAACTTAAAAATATATATTTAATTAATGAACTTCTTCCGATTTCATGCATAGAATTACAGTAGGCGAGAGATTTTATTATGAACACCTTTATGTTTTAATGATTTGTGTTATTCATTATTATTTTAATTTCTTAGTACTGTCATTGAAATTTACATTGGCGTATTGGCTGCCTAGTGGTTTCCTATTGCGCTATTATTAGACAGCCAATATTCAGTCAGCCAATTAAAGCAAATTGTTACCTTGATCAAGTTTATCTGCTAGTGCTACTGTACGCATCGTTTAAAGGGATACAGCATGTGGTATAAATCATTTCAGAACACAATGGGCAATCGATCAGACTTAAATAGGGAGACAGTCACTGGTAGTATAGAAGCTTTAATTAAAAGCTTGACATTTATTTCAGGGACTGCACCACTGGAGGCCCACTCCGCAATAAATGCTCTGATTTGATCTTTGCCTTTTTAGTGGTAACATACAGAGACTTTTTACGAAAAATTGTCAGACAATGTTCCATTAATATAGGAAGCGTCTCAAACATCAAGGTTCGAATAAATGCCAATGGACCACAAACTTCACGAGTTGTGGAACAAAGTGCTAACTTCTGTTCAAAATAATCGATCAATGCGTTTGTTGGATTAGACTAAGAGCCAACCAGATTGCAGGTCGCATCTCAGAAGCAAGTAACGTCAATGTCTCTGCACGTACAGTTCAGAGACTCCTGAAGCAGCTGGGATGTAGTTAAGTGAAGCCTCGTCGTGCCCCAAAGCTGACACCGGCAATTATGAAGATGTCCTCCCTCCAATACGTTAAGGATCACGCCCAGTGGACTGCCGATAATTGGTGGAGTATATGCTTCATCGACAAGAGCACGTTTTCGAGTGCCAGATGGCAAGCAGACGTCGTGTATGGCAGACTCCAGGTTCTCCTCTTTCAATACGCCAGTTTGTGAAGCATCCTACAAAGGTTATGGTCTGGGGTATGGTCAGCTACTAAGAAGACGATCGTCCTCACGTCGTTGATGGCGTGATCGAACAAGGATGCTGCCACAAACTAGAGAATGGGTCCCCCAAGAAAAGTTCATAGTCATGCATGACAGTGCTCCATACCACAAAACCCTTTCAGTCACGCAATTCTTCGAGAGATCGCCACAATATTGAAGTTCTCCCGTGGTCCGGCAATTCCCCAGATTTGAATCTCATTGAAAGACAGTATCTCATCACAAACAATCACAGCAAAGCGACAGAGGATATCTCAGTTGATCAAATTGTGGTTTCGTGGCGATGCATTCGAGCAAAAAATCCGTAATCGTATTGACAGTATGCCTCAACGCGCATCCAGGCAGTTATCGTCCCCGAAAGTGAGCACACATTTCATTGATGGGTTTCATATTTTTTTAAATTTTCATAAAATATGTTTACTTATGTACTATACCCACAACTTTTAAGTCTAGAACTACATAGTTTGGTAATATAAATATTGTAAATTTATAAAAACTTCTCTCTCCTCTGTACAATTTTCAAAACACATAGAAGGTTTTATTTTTTGCCATTTTTTTCATATTTTTATGTTCTTTCGACTTATATTATTCTTTATTTACCCATTAATATATTTAAATATTAAAATATGATGCATGAAATCAAAATAGAAACTAGCAATTTGTTAAATGAAGCCGAAACCCCCAATTGATAAAATCAAATTTACGTAGTTTCATAAACATGCAAAATCTATATAGATTGGTATTTATTGATTATTTAAACATTGCGTTAAATAGAACTCGATGCTATACCTACATATTTATTTAATGTAACCTAATCCACTCCTTACCTTTTAATTATTTTGTATCCTCCTCCCGCGTAAATATTTTTCCAGATGTTCTACTCAACTTATTTTGATTTGTTTAAAGTTTTTGGATTCTGTCTTGAAATTTGAAATAAATCTCATTAAAATCTGTGCTACGTTTTAATCTTCGAACTTAGAAAATAAATCAAAGAACTGCATGTTTCTTCAACAAACAAACAAAATCGAGTTTAAAGACTTAAAAGTTGATCAAACATTTTTCCAAATTTATCATTAGGTACATTAAAAAATATTGTACAAAATAAAACTGTCGATTTCTTCTTTTTTCAAAGCATTCAATTATCTAGAGAAATATAATATTCAGGCGTTTGAATCATTTTGTAGCATTTAATATTTCAAATTCCTTGATTTTCCTGAACTTTTGCCTTTCATTTTTTAAAATCCCGAACATTTCAAAGCCAAGTGAAGAACTTTAAAAGATAGATATGCACAGATTCGATTCTATACAACGGGATGCCATCTTCTATTTTCAAGATCCCTCTGGCATAGTTCTACTCTCTACTTCGATTCTTTGGTTAAATTATTTATCAGAGCTCCGCAAACACTTTCTGTAATAGAAATATTAAAAACATGGCAGTTTTCCGTAGTTTTCAATAGTTTAAGCAAACCTTCATATTTTTCTATGGTATCTCCAGTCTCTGTTTTTCTGGGTTTATGGGTTCCTTTTTTACTTTTTTCTTGTATTTTGTTGTCTATGATCTCTAATATGAAAAGACACTTGTTGTTAAGTTTTTTAAATATATAAAATTTGTCTTGAAGAAGCTTAATAAAGCGAAACGTCGACAATTCTTTATTTTTTAATTTCTTTGGGTTAGTTTGTGGTTCTCTGATTTTTATTTGAATTTTGTTAGATACAACTGACCAAATAGGTACACCAAATTGCTAACTTTTTTAATAAAAAAAATCTAATTGAAAACTACCTATGCTTATATTATTAGATCCATACCTAAATTTTATTTATAGCAAAGACAAAAGAAAACCAGAAAAATTGACTTTGAAAACAAATAAATATGCAAACTGTTGAACAACAACAAATTATTTACTACTAATTAAAATATTTCCTCATTTACACCATATTTTACACTATTTTGATTAACGGTGTATAATTTTTATAAGAAAGAAATTTTAGATTTACACCCAGTTAACAAAAGAGATGCTTCAACAATAACCAAAGAGAAGTACCTTGGCAAACAATTTAACGATAGTTGACCAGCCAAAGCCGTTATATAGTTAGACTAGACGGATTTCTAGTTTAAAAATCTCTTATTGTTTACAATTTAGTTTCTGTTTTCTGATTGGCAAAAAATAAAACATGTTACCATTGGGAGCCTCAATAAAAGTTAGAAAATCATCTATATTTTATGTTTTTTTAAATATTTCAAAAATTATATTTAGTTATTTTAATGAAATAATTACAATATTTTGGAACACCTGCCACCAAATAGAGAAAAAGAGCAAAATAATATTAACTTTTTATTTTTAGATTGTGGCTCAAAATGGTGAAATAAATAGTATTTAGTTCATCCATAAACTGCATTATGCACCATTTATTAAATAATTGGAACTCTTTTCCCTCAAATATTTGAGTAATTTTCAGTTTTTTGGCTATTTTTTTTTGTAAATCCACCTCTGTCGAGAAATGTTGTATGGCGGCCATCTTGAATACAAAGTACCTCCATACCTCCAACCAAAGACGTTATAGAGTTAACGAATGAATACCTACAGAATATTATTTGTATATTGAAGGTTTTATTTACCCTTGAATTTTTAATATTTCGTAATTAAATAAAAAGCATTTAATCGTTGCTGTATTAATACAAAACCACTGAATGTTGCCAACCATAAGCAAAGTAATTACAAAGCAGAGATAACAAATTCTGCCTATTCATCTTATGCGTAAAACGCTTACTGCTCTATCTAGCCTCTGAAAAGTATAGTAGGTATAATTGAAATCTATGTGACCATAAACATCTAATGAGTCTAATAAATAAGCGCGTAAATTGATGCAGATTTGACATCACTTGTCTCTGTTTGTATTTGGAAAAACTATTTAAATCAATAAAAGAAATAGGCCTATATAACAATTTTGTATTTTTAATAATTTTTTGATAACATTTTATACATTAGGTATGATGTAGCAACAATTCATGAGAAAAGGTAACTTATGAAATTCAATAGAACTGTTTTTTTTGGTAGAACACACTGACCCAGCTGACTGACTCAATGACCACCTCCGCCACCGCAGTTGCTGCATGTGCAGGGTGGGGTCGCTGTGGGGTTAAAGAAATGACTGCTGCAAGCCTGACAAAAGGTTCGACATGCCTGTGGAGTCCGAACTGAAAATAAATAAATTTCAAATTAAACATGAAACACAAAATGCCTGCCAAATTAATTCCAAGAACAAATGAGATGATATTTCGGCTAGCCGTCATCAAAATTAGTATTCAAATAAAATTCCGAAAATACAGATTGGTATAAAATTAGCAATAGAATTAAGAGAATGAATTTGAAAAATTTCTGGCGACTTTCTCTGAAGGAAATCCCTTAAAGCTGATAGTTATTTTATAATCAGATTTTAGGGACTCTCTCCAAATAAAGTCAACCATAGAAATTAAATTTAATTCTTTTTACTATTCTGTAAAGTGACACTTATAGAAACTTGAATAAAATATACTTCGACTAATATGTTATTTAGACCTATTATCCAATGTTTTAGATCGAAATAAAATATTCTGTATTTTGCATTAATATCTAAAGGAATTTATTTGACACAATTTTCAGAAAATCAATATCCTATTACACAGGGAAGGTGTCCATAAAGTAACGGAAGTGAGAAAATATTGAAATAAATTTTAAAATGCACCTAATGTCCGTCTTCAGATAGGCACAACTTTGCCCGTGTGGACACTATGCAGTCTCCAGTAATTTCGTTGATAGATTTGCACAGACATCTGCAATGGCTTGATTCCAACACATCAATACTTTGGTCAACGGACTATTTCCAAAGGACCACGTTTTCCAGATTTGTTTTTGGGAGGATATCTCAAAGCTGTTGTTTACAACAACCCACAAACATTGGATGAGTAAAAAAAACAATATCCCGCACAGCACTGATGACCTATTAAAGAAGCCATTACCAAGTATGTGCCAAGATCTGTAGTGCAGCGGGCAAGGTAGTCAGGTTGTGCCTATCTGAAGGGGGACAACGTTTCCAACATCTTTTATGAAATATTCGGTGCGTGTATTGCACAAAAGTGAACTTTATATTTTGAATAATCCATTTTGTAAATAAATGTTGGATTTTTAATTTATTTCATTAATTTCTCACTTGCGTTACTCTACTAAATTTATTTGCTATGTACTATTGAAACATAATGTATTTGGCCAGTTTATGATATTCTGATTTTATTTTAACTCCAATTAGAATAAATAAATGTACAATTAGATTTTATTAGCGTTGGTTTAAACCATAGAAATCGGACTGCATAGTTAGCTCGCGTTTTATCGCGTTTTAAATTATATTGTATAGATAGGCAATGTCCTCTCTAGATAGACTAACCCGAGTCCGATCTCTATGGTTTAAACTGACGATCTGTGAAATTTTTGCTTATTGTAGAAAAAATGCAGCCACATCTCAATGCTTTCGTTATATTTATTGATAGAATAGAGCTATAGTATAGGCATAAGGACTACCAGTGATCAAAACAACAAAAATATACACAAACAATAGAGATCTAAAATTTGATACCCTCAATGGGGCTAGAACTCAATAAATATAATCAGATGATGCTATTGTTTTTCGACACTAAATATATAAGCCTCCAAATGTTTACTTACTAATAATACTAAATCAGGACCAAAGTTGTCCAGAGTAATTTCGAAAGCTACCGAAATCCATTTTAACAGGTCCCAAAGGACAGATTATGGCCCAAATTACACAGCCCAATGAATAACATGCACTGTGTTTCAAGTGATTGGTGCCTCAAAATATTTCCCAATGGTACTATGTAGATGCGGAGTGATTCCCAGAGCTCCAATCATCTCAAAACCTCACATCTTTCTAATTGGATTATATAAGTTTCCCACGCTTTTGTAAGATTTAAAGACCATTAAGACCATAATTTTGCTCCATCAGTTCAATAGCACACACACTTTTTCATTATTCATTGAGATAAGTTTTGGCCATATTTGTTGAAATAGCTCCAGTAGTTCTCAGAGCTCATATAGCAAATTTGTGGACCTCCAACAGCTTATGAGAAGATTGACCTATGCTATCATTAATTTTTCTGTATTTTAGCATATCTAGCCAGTACCTAATAATCTTTTGTATATTACCATTCTGAGAGAAAACTTTCACAGATCTTCGCACTTTCAGTTTAAACTAACATTCACATTTTCCCCATTAATTATGCATGCAATGACATTTACTATAACAATTTCATAAAAAAATTATAGTTGGGCAAATATGGGTTAAATCTCTTAACCCTTCGTATATTTCTGGAGGGGGTTGGGGGTACCAGCTCGCTAGCACATATTCTCAGATTGCTCAAAAATGCGTTAAACGATATTAATGGGGGGGGGGTCAATAAGTGCAAAAAGAATCGCCACCCATATAATAGAGATACTTTATCCAAAATTGTATTTATATTAAACTGACAAATTTATTGATTTC
>JAUYWI010090008.1:0-12372 GCA_034780595.1 Parotoplana pacifica | reverse complement strand
GAAACCATATTTATATTTTTACACATCTTTTGGTTGGATTACATTCATTTCTATGATGTTAATACTGTCGAAGGCTTAACTGATTTTATTTCTTTTTTTTTGTTTTCTACAGTAAAGATTTATTCTACATATCTGTTGGTAACATATTATATGCGCATGCTTTATAAAAAAACTCTTTAACAATTTTTGATTTTTCGGATCCTACTTTTGCAGACACCAATGTGGATAAAAGTACTAAAACCAGAGTGTCCGCGACATTTTTAAAATGAAATACTCGATTTTGCGAGTTGTTTGGTAATTTCCAGATTGGGGTACCAATGTACTTATACGAATATTGTGTGTTACAAGTAGTTTCAAAGGGGATTTATTTTAAAATATTCCCCAAAACAGAAACGCTTTCCGTTAAGAATTAACAAAAAGTTAGTACTTTGCAGTGATGTCAGGATCCTAAAAGATCATACGTACTATGTGTGAATACTTAAAATAAAAGTATCAATAAGTCAGTTGCAGTGCAAATATTTTCATATTATAATAAGATTGCCTTTACATCACGGTATAACTATTACCATGAAAAATTCAATAAGAGTACATAATTTGAAACAGTTCAAGAACTAATCATAGTATAAAATTCAAAACAAATAATATCAAAATATTGTAATTACAGTGAAATCATCTAACAGTAGCTGCCTGTCGCTTAAGAGTAGCCACCGTTTATAATTACCAAATCCTAATTCAACAAACAGGGCCACTATAAGCGAATTTCACTGGTTCACTATCTCTTAGCTCAAATTAGCCATCTGTTCTTCGTATTCAACAGAAGCTTTTAAGCAAAATAAAAGTAGAATGAATTTTAAAAAATGAGCGACAGAAATTATGAATAAACAAGCAAAAAGCCAAATACAAAATTAAATTAGAACCTACATAAGTAATGATAACTTACATTACACGGTTCACACGCGTTAGCACCATTACGATTTCCAGTAGCTGTCACATCACAGATTACACACAGACCAAAACCTATAAACTCAAAAACATGAAGTAGACATTATATAGGATAGTTTATAATAATGTGATAGTAAATACTCTTTCTATGAGCGATATCTTTGGTAGCAAATAATTAATCGATTACACGAAGTTAATAAAATAATAGTAGATTTTACACGCTAGAGAATTTAAATTCAGTGGAAAAAATATGGCAAAAGCCACAAAAATATAAAATATGATAAAACACCACAATTATTGAGGTGATAATCTACTTAAATCGATTTCGAAACTTCACAAAAGAAACCCGTTTGTACAGCATATCGAGAGAGGCATTCAATAGGAGCAGCCGGTAGCCAAGTGGTTAGCGCGCTGGACTACGGATAGGAAATTGCCCGGTTTGAGACCCAGTTGAGGCACACTTTCAAGTTACTGGGTGAACAGGGTTCCGAAAGTGTTCAGATACTTAGATAATTCACCACCGATCCGCCTGAAAAGTGGTCAAGATGTCCCTATGGAAGCCAGTCTTGTTGTTGTTCAGGGACGTCGCTAGCGTCCGTCGCTAGGTACGTCTCCATTGCCTCAATATCCTCGAAAAGGGCTGACAGCGTTGGTGTTGGACCACCGAAACACCTCTGTCTAATGTGTGCGCTGATGCCAGTGGGTAAGGTCTTTATTACTCAAGTGACAGTTTTGACAGGTAGGTCCAAAACCGCCGATTAGACTTTTGTAGACAGCTAAATGAATTAAGTGGCCGTTCCTTAGCTGCGCCAGTTTCATCTCGGTTGCCCTGTGGTGATGTCCTTTAGGTTTGCTTTTGTAAGTTTCTTTTAGTCTAAGTGGTTGGTCGGGTTGTTTCCAATCTTTTGCTTCATAATTCAGTTTGAGGTATCATAGGCGATGGTTTGTTAGGTTGTTCTTCTATGCATCAGTGGCTAGGGATCCATTGAATGATGGTTTTTGTTTTGGAGTTGTTGCCTACTTGTATGAGATTGGCCATATCTAGTGTCTCTTGCTTGTTGTATTTGATATAAGGAGCCATGAGAATGGCTCTGCTGTCTGAGCAAATGATCACTATTTTTTTGGTTACAGGTTTTGTCTAATCCATTCTACAGCCATACCCATTGTTTCAATCTCCGTCTCGAAGGAACTGGTAAATAGTCTATAACGTTGACCTTTCTGGTGGAACGGGACAGATTGTTCTGGGGTGCCTACTGTGACTACCATGGCACTACAGCGTGATTTCCGTGACTATGTTGATACCGTATGTTTGATTGTTTTTTGTTACTTCCGTTTAGCAGAGTATCATGGATGGACCAATTTTGAATGGTGTCTTCCCATGGTTTGTTGTCACTTCTATCTCTCTAGAAAGTTCTTGGGCGTGTTCTCTCCAGCTGCTTCTGATTTTATTACAATATTTGACTTCTGTTTTAGCTAGCTTTCTTTTGGGGTTGGAGTGTGGAAATCTGACATGCTTAAAGGCATTTTCTTCTGCTCATCGTGTTGTAGGAGAGGACATCCACCTCGAGTCTGAGAGCTTCTATTGGTGTGGTTTTGAGTTGACTTATGACATACCTCAGTGCTTTATTTTAAGCTGTTCTAAGGTTTTGCATGGAAATGTTAGATAACCAAGGATGGCATGCAGGGCTGCAGTAGTCCAAGATGCTTCGGATGCATGTGAAAAAGAACTATTTGATCCTTTCCAGAGTCAGAGTTGAGTCAACACTCTCAGAGGAGTTTAATGTAGAAGTTGGCGTAAATCAGAAATCTGTATTTTCACCACTTTTATTTGTTGTTCGAATTGTTTATGCTGATGATTTGGCGTTAATGGCAGAGACCATGAAGGAACTAGAGGATCAGTTTATGATATTGAAAAAGGCATTCGAAGGAAATGGTTTGAAATTAAACATAGGAAAGACGAAGATCATGGAATGTGGAATGAGTAACAAAGTCTCAGTGAAGGCAAAGACTGACCCATGTGGAATATATGGCAAAAGAGTGATGAGCAACTCATTGCGGTGCAGAAAGTGTGAAAAGTGGATCACGGTAGATGCTTAGGAAAGAAGAGAGTCACTATATTAAGCAAGAAATATATGCAGGGAAATGAACCTGATAGAAATGTTACAGAGCATGGGAATACAGAAGATAAGGTGTTAGAAGACCTTGATAGAGTAAAGGAATTTTGTTACTTGGGAGATACACTAAGTGCAGGAGGAGGCAGCGAATTGACAAAAACAAAGAGAGTGAGATTTAGCAGGCAAAGGTTTAGAGGTCTGAAATCAGTGTTGTGGCTATAGACTGACTCTAGCAATGAAAGGGCAAATATATAACACATGTGTTAGACCAGTGATTGTTTATAAGATCAATAAAAGTAATTATCCTAAGAAGAACAGAAATGGCAATGATTAGAAAGATATGTGGAGTTAAGCAGTAGGATAAGATGAATTCAGAAGTGTTGATGGAAAAGCTTGGTCTGCGAAAGTCTATTGTAGAGGTAGTGAGACGGAGCTGTCTAAGATGGTGTGGTCATGTCCTAAGAAAGATAATAGTGGTGTAAAAAGGGAATGGAATCTCGAAGTGGAAGGGACGAGTATGACAGTGAGAGAATGTCGAAATGTTGGACTGAAGCTTGGAGATCATGGTGTGGCTTGTTGGAAAGAATGATGGTCGGCGACTCCCTGTCAGAGGGAAATAAAAGAACCTTTTACAAATATATGATGATGAATTATTACTAACCATTACCACGATTATATATTTTACTGATTTATCTAACAAATATAAGCTTACTATTATTATCTTCTTAGGTGGTTCGCAATGGTAGATTTAAAAAAGTTATACATGAACTAACCGCGAGTAGCTTGAAAAATTTCAAAATATTCATTACTTATAACTTTGATTAAAACCAAGTTAAGATATCTACTTATATCAATTAAAAATTGACAAATTAAGTACAATTTCCGTATGTGTTTTTGTTTATCTCAGAAACGATAAAATTGAGTCCCAAACATCCGGAAAATTTCGAGCCCCGAAGTAGTTATCAGAATAAATGAGAAAAATAACTAATTTTAATTTCGTAGCAAAAATAGTAACTAGGGGGTGTGGGGGTGCTAAGACCTGCGCAAGCGAGTCTGGGGTCTTTCCCGGTATTTCGGATTGCAATAGTGAAAGTTACAAGTTGATAGTTTTCTTCAACCTTTAGTTAAAAATATCCCTTTTATCTGTGACTCTGATCAATTCTAACTGATTTTGAGTGACTTAAAAGTCGCACATAATTCTTTTCTTTTTTGCTAGATATCAGTTCTCTTTACACTAATATCCCTATTCAAGAGGTCATGGAAGCAGTTAGACAATGTTTTCTCTTGACCCAGATCAATTGAGGTCCAACAATAGCATTCTTTACCTTCTCTCCGTTAATATAATAATGATTTTGTTAACAATAACAAGTGGTATCTTCAAATTAAAGTAACTGCCATGGGCAAGACCTTTGCTCCAGCTTTTGCTAATATTTTCATGTATTTGTGGGAAGTCAAGGCCATTAATACTTTTGAACTTAAACATTTCCTTTGGATCCGTTACATTGATGATATTTTTGGTATTTGGACACACCCTTTGGATAATTACAATGGATTTCTTACTCACATTAATCAAGTTAATAACAATATTCAACTTTCGGATTTTGACTTTAACACTACTAGTATTTTGAAGACAACTATATACTTCAAACAAACATTTACTGGTCACCTTCTTCATAAGAATTCCTTCCATCCTAATTATACTTCTAAATCTGTCATTATTTTTCAATTTATTCGAGTTGCTAGAAGATGCTCTTACAAATGTGATTTTGACAATGCACTTAGATAGATGTTTCCATCTCTCAAAAGTCAAGACTATAATATTCCAAAATTTCGTACTTTGAAATACAACACTCTCATGAAAATTGGTTTCTAACCTTCCAAAAACGTGAGATCTTGGCTGTTTTAAATGCGGTAATTCTTGGTGTCGATTTATAAGCAACTCCACCTACATTTTTTATCTTTCCAATAATCAGTTTAGAATTCAAGCCCATCATAATTGCACTAGTACAAATATCATTTTTCTAATTTATTGCTGTTTGTGTCCCTGTTTTTATAAAATTACACTTCTAACCCTATGAATATTACTATACTAAAATCTTAACCCGTATACACACCAAACCACATTCAGACATTGGTCTCCACTTTGACAGCCATAACCATCAAATTTCTTTCCTCAAGATTCAGCTTATTCAGAAATAAAATTCTTTTAATTCCATCATCAATCAATTATCTCATTGGTTTCTTAGGTTAAATTGTGATATTACCGATTATTTTAGTGAAACACTTCCTGTTAGAGCATTCTACTTAAATATGCCTTATAGCACTAACAATACACTCATTTCCAATTACATCCGGAAATACTTCAAGGATATCTACAACATAAACATAGTCACTCTTTTTAATAGTTATCCGAACCTTGAACATATTCTTTGTTCATCCAATCCATTCCGCAGACATTCTTATGAACAATCTTAATTGGTCCATGCCTTTTAAACTTATAATTGTTTTTTGTTCTTGTGTTTGTCTTTCTTTATTAATGTTTTATCCACATTATTATTTTTTTTTCTTAATTTTCCTATTCTTTTGAGCACTTTATCTATATTTTCTGTTCCTTTCTATGTTCTGATTTTAAATATTTTTTAATACTTCATTAATTAACACAAATAAAGCGAAACGTTTATTATTAATCTAATTTTTTACTTTTTCCATTATAAGTTGGAATTTTTTATCTATTATTCATTAAAATCTGAGGATGCAATAATGTTTCAAAAATTTATTTTCGATTCTCTTTCAAGCATAACAATTCTTCAAAATCAAATCTTCATTTTCATATTTTTTATTTTGTATGTGTGCCCCATTCACCGCTGAGTGTCCTAAGTCCAGCTATTGTTATTGTTTTTCTATTAAATAACTATACTTTTCATTTGTGACTGGATTGTTTTACGGCTTTTGATTTTCGGTTTTTGGATGAACTAGATAGTACTTTCAATCACCAAGCTTGAGTGACCATCTTATCATGCTTCAGCATGGGTGTAGAACAAGGTGCACATGATTAAATAGTTTTGATTTGATCTTGAAACGTTGTTGTTTTATGGTTGGATTATATTCATTTCCATGGTGATAGTACTGTTGAAGACGTGCAAAATTTAAAATTATTATTCTCTGTATGTTTGCAGCAGTAAAGATTTCATTCTACATATTCATACGATGATCCATAATAAGGAAGTTACGAGGTTACCTTACTAGTTGTTCATTAGCACTGCTTTTGAATAATGATAACTTTAGAACATAAATTAAATTATTGAGGAAATAAATCAATAATAAATAAAACGCTCTTCTTTTTATATCCAGGTTGTCTTGGGAGAAAGAAATCTATATATGGCTCAGATTGTTTACTTTAAAAATCAAGAGTAATCAAAGCTATTTTGACAAAAAAATGTTTGCAAATAGCACACAAATTTTTTAAAAAGCATAATTAGTTCAAAAGGAACAATCTTGAATATCATTTCCGTGACTTTCAATAGGCTTTTCATTGTGTAATTTAAAAGTAAACATTCAAAAACCTTTTGTCTTCTGTGGAAGTTCCTCCTCTTCTTCAGGTTCCTCATTTGGTACTGCCTGAGCATCTACTATCTGTGCAGCTAAAGGAGTAACAGAAAACTAATTGTGAAACAAGAGAAATTAAAGACTAAAAATGTCATAATAATTTCATTTACAAAATATGAAATATGTAGGTACCTAGGACGACTCAATATTTAATGTCAATCTATGTTTTTCTTTACCTTCAAGTCTTCTACTTCTACGTGTTGATGCCTGTGATACTTCAGGTATGGATCGTTTTCTAGAACGAACTGCTTCTCTATTTTCATCTAAAAGTAGGCATTAATTAGATATATGAGTTTAAAGCTGGACAAGTTCTACGTTGATGCAGCAATGAAATTTCCGTATAGCATAATACATATGACCAATTTTAATTATTTTTTAAAATAATTATGTGACTCGGGAATATTAATGCTCAGTCAAATTACACCATGTAAGATTAAAATAAACAATGCATTGTTAGAGTCCTTTTCTCCTATCAGAAGGTATACTTACTGCATATTCATTATGCCACTTAATGTCATACATTCATAACAACCAAACACTATGTTTCAAAATAAGTTGTTTGCAAGCCAAGACAGAGTATCAATTAACGATAGGATTAAATTAGATTTCATGAAAGTTAACTTACGAAATAAGTTATGGTATGATCATTGGTTTATAAATAAACAGTATCTCTGCCTGTCTTTGTACGGCATAAAGTTCCCATTTTACAACCAACCCTTAGAACAGCAGGCACATACTGGTAGGCTTACGTTTCAAAAAACATTTTATTTTTTTTAAATAATCATTTTTTATGTTTTTTTGGTATAGTCACCACAACACAAGCAATTAAAAATGCAATCTATACACAATAGGAAAAACTAACTTGATTGATATATGATATGATATGATATGAAGACATAACTTTTATTGAATTTTAAACTCAAAATAGTGAAGTCTACCAAAGGTTAAATAAAAATATTCAGTAACCTACCTTGATCTTTAGGAGTATTTTCCTTCTTCTTATGGCTAGCTGGCTGTTTTTTATGACTTTTCTTTGTAGATAGAACTTTGGTTTGTACTTCAGACTGGTCCTGAATTGTTGCAGGTAGTTCTATACCAGGTTGTTCAGTTTCTTCTTCTTCTTCATTATCATCAGTATCTTCCAGCTCTTCATATTCTGTTTATAAATACAATGTTTTATTAAATATATATAGGCCATCAATCACCACTTTTTAAAAGATAAAATAATATACACAGAATAAAAAATATTTAAAAATAATTATTGCAGTACAATTGTGCTAAGGGGGTGTACACCATCACCCCAATCATATCAGCCTTATTTTGCATGTTTTAGGATAACAGGGCTTTGATATAGATCTCACCAAATTACTCAATAAATATCCTTTTAAAACAATCTTTCTACAAAATTTAAACACATTTCTGCTCAAAAACATGAGCTATAACCTGCAATTAATAGATCTATAATTTTATGGGCCCAGAACATATTTTTTCTTTATTTAACCTTCTGTTGGTCAAGGAGGGAGATAAAACTACAGTTTATGAAATATTTCAAAACAGTTCAACTGATTCGGAATCACCACACCAAATATTCTTATGGATCTTTTGATGTAAAAATTATTTAAATCTGATATCTCTAAAAAAACAAAGTTTGATCTAATTTTGAAAATTACACTTCCTATTAAAGAGAAATTAATTGTAAAGTAAAATAATAACGAAATTAATTGATATTTGGTAGATACATTGCAAATCCATCAGTTTAAATATATCAATTTCTATTACTTGGACCATATTTTGACAACCAATGAAAATCGACTTATCTGTAACTCTTTGTCTAGGAAATATATTCAAAATTGCTGACATTATTGAGCATTGTTACATCCCATAACCACCCTGAAAATTTGATTCAAAAAGGTCTTTAAACTAGTAGTATATTGAAAATCCTACATATCAGTCTTTACATAGAAAAAAAAAACAGATTTCAAATTGTTGATAGAATATACAATTAATGCTATATGTAACAGCTATAATAGGAGATAAATTATTGTTATATTTCACAACTAATCAATTCCATTTTTAATATTATGATAACTAATCATACATATGAGATCCTTTTGGTTCTATATAATACATTTTCATTATGTTATGACCAAATAAGTTAATAAAATCAGATTATTTAAAAAAAATATATTATATTAGAAAATGCACTTACAAAATTAAATTTTAAATTTGACTCAAGATAGAATGTTTTGTTTGGATTTTAGAGTCATTTAATTGATTTTAGACAAAAAATAGATTTTTTGCTTAAAAATCAATAAAAATTATTTATGAATTTATATTAGTGGACCTACACAACAAATTTGAAAACAATCAGACACATTAATTTTAAGTTTTGGATGTGATGATGCCCTTTTTTCAATTGCCCTTCAATTGATAATTCTAATCAATCCAGGTACACTAAATTATCTGAATACTGCCAGAAGACAGGTCTGAGAACAACATCCAGGCATTATTTTTGTGACAAAGGACAAGTGGTTTATGAGATGGTTTCCATCACCAATGCTTAAACAGTGTGTTGGATGGAATTCAAAACAGAGTCCTAAATAAATAATCCAACACTTTAACCACTGTACTATGGTCAACATAAAACAGCAAGATTTCAATTTTCCTATTACATTAAATGTACTATTAGCTACTGTCAATATATATATATATATATGCTTCAAACCTTGTTTTATTACAGGAACATCTTCTTCTGTAGGAAAAATCTCTTTCTTTATAGTCACTGATGGACGCAGACAAGTTTCATCCTGAATTTCAACTCCAAAAGAAAGTCCAAGTTCTCCTTCTAATGTTGTATGTTCAACACTCATTACTAAAATAGTGGATATTATCCATGTGTAGAATAAATCTTTACTGCAGAAAACATAAAAATAAGAAATAATATCAGTTAAGTCTTTGACAGTATTACAAGTGGATAGTAAGCTAAGTATATTAATAAATTAATTATTTAAGAATATCAACATAACTTATAAAAAATATAAATTGATAAAAAGAATAAAGTCATTAACTTTGAAAAAATTTCTAAAATTCTTAATTTTAGGACAACAAATTAAAAAAATGGAAAAAGATTTTAATACTATGCTGAAATAACTTGAAAATAAAGTATTTCCTAGCCTATAAATATGAGCCATCTTTATCAAAAGTACCATCTTTAAGGTTTATATCCATCACAAGTTTGTAACTAGGGACATTTTCACTAGCTCAAAAATTAGTCTATCACATTTTAGCTGCAGATAAGATAGCTTTAAACTTTTTGTATAAATTAAGAATCATCACAGATCTTAAATAACATTTCTAATAAAAGAAGAAATGAAGAAATGTTTCATAATAATTTATTCAAATAGCAAGTACACATTTCAAGATTAATCATATCTCATCTTCAGCCAGGCATTAAGTAATTGTACATTGAGGATACATTAGTACTTATACATACATAGATTAAGATAGAATGAAGTACATTAAAAATTAAATAGTGATAACAGAGATCAGAACACATATGAAGTAATCTACCAAATTAAATAGTTGTATACCAAAAAGGTTAATTTAATTGGTATAAAAACTATAATATGAAAACCTAAGTCTTCTTGCTTCTTTGCCAGTGAAGCTCCTACATAGTTCTGTAGACTTAGAATGAAGTTCCTTCAGTAGATGAGTGCTGCTATCAATAATGGAAGTAATCTTAACCATATCAGCTTTCAAGACTGCTGCATTAAGCTGAGCACTGTCTTTTTGAAGAAAGCTATTGGTTGATATTATTTAGCATTTCCTTTAATGTAATTTTCAATTTGTGCTTTCACTTTTTCAACATTCCCATGTGACAACAATAAGATACTTGGAAAACTTAATCAAGTCCAGCAGTACTTAGTTTCCAAGTTGGGATGGCTGCCCAATACTCATCAAGTTTTCAATCAAAGGTAAGTGACCAGAAAGGTGTTCTGCTAAATAATTTTTCCATTCATCCACTAATACTTGGAGTCTTCTGGTATGACATAGATGACTTTTTTGACAATCTTTTAAGTGATATAATAGTCTTTGGACACAAATTGAACATCAGGATGAATTGCTTGGACATCATGGACATTTGTATTGCTAAGTGGTAGCTTATTGATTAGATAATTTGCTAGAGTTGAGAAGAAATTTCTGATGTCTCTACATAAAATTAATTGGCTTTTTAAGTCAGGATATTGTTTTCTATAGTAGGTCTCAACAGATCAAAATGGTTTAAATTGGTGAAAAACAACTTAAATACCTATTGAGCATTCTTAATCATATTAAGAGACACCCCATTGAGTTAAGCAAACATTATTACATCATACCTCATAATATCCCATGCTATCATGGGCTATAGATGGCAAATTTGTGTACAAGACATTCTAACCAATGAAAATAGAGTATGGTAACATAAAGCTAGATGGGAGGGGATGCAATAGAGACTATTGACTGCAAACAACTGATATAGATCGATTGATGTGCAAAACATACTTACACACATATATTCAGCTTACACAGCCTCCAATAGTGTCTACATACATACACTAAAACTAGGTATCCTCACAATGTGGCAACATAAGGAGTCTGTAATATAGGAAAGATAACTAGGATTCTAATGAGACATAAGTAATATGTGTACATTAACATTGTAGACCAAAATAGCATATTTTTGCATAAAAATGTAATTGTTAGTAAAATAGTTAAACAAATGCTTAAAATCACAGGGGGTGTTGTTTATATTGATTATGTAGCCTATATGGCATTCTTGGTCACCCTTCAAAGGAAGAAATCTGGAGGTATTAGGTCTGGGGATCAATTTCTTCACAGCATCCAACTTATTAATTCCCAGTGATCATCCAGCCATGTTTGATTGTGCAGTTGTACTATCATGCTGAAACTATCTATTTATTTGAATTCCTTTTACAATAATATTATTATAAATTTCAAAACATTATTTTATGAAAGTTTATATATTATTTGCTATGTCTCAAATATTTTGAAAAGAAAAATTTTAGAGACATGGCCACCACCACCATGTCTCCAAGTAGCCTATAAATAATATATGTAGAATAAATCTTTACTGCAGAAAACATAAAAATAATAAATAATATCAGTCAAGCCCAAGTTCGACAGTACTAACATAATAGAAATGAATGTAATCTAACCAAAAGATGTATAAAAATATAAATATGGCTCCAACATAAAAACAACATCCATTCAAGATTAAATCAAAAGTATGTAATCATGTGTATCTTGTTCTACACCCAAGCTGAAGTATGATAAGATGGCCAGTTAAGCTTAGTGATTGAATTGAAAATACCATCTAGAAAATCCAAAAATTGAAATCTATCATAAAACAATCCAGTCAGAAATGAAAAATGTAAAATATTAAAACAGTAATAAGAAATATGGGGCAATAAATAAAAGCAGGTGTGAGTGAATTTAAACAAGATAAAACATGTCAAAATTATTTGCTAATAGTTTTGTTTAGAGTAAAACCAAACTTTTTTTACTTTTAGATCATACACTGTTAGCCAGAATAAATGGAAATATTGCCTGCTTAGTGCAACGTAAACTGTACTATTCTTTGCAAATACAATGCAGACACGGCATTGATTATCTACAGCCAGCCCATGGACCAATAAGATTGAGCGATCGA
>JAUYWI010089997.1:0-12374 GCA_034780595.1 Parotoplana pacifica | reverse complement strand
ACTGGCGCAAAGCAGAGAAAAGTGGCGGATCATGGCAGCCAACCTCTACAGGAGATGGCACTGATGATGATGATGAAAGTACTAAAGCGATGTCCACCCCTAAAATTGTTATTTGGCAATTGCTCTCATGCAACATGAGTTTGCACTTAATGGACAATTGGAGCATTTTTCTGTTCAGTATATATAAAAGTATGGCGCTCAATTTTTTTTAATAATACCTTCATATCTGAAAAAATATTTGCCAAATACAAATGTTCATGATTTTCGTGTTATTTACGACACCCGTCTTAAATTCACAATATTTTATTGTATATATAAGAGTTTTAGTCAAAAGTATAAGATAAATAAAAATAACACATTCACTACGTTATAATGGCATGCAATATTCCGATATGTTATTTCCAATTTTAAAATGAGAACTGCTCAACAATTAGAAATAGCTGCGACCCTTTTAAGAAATGTTATCTACGACACCAAAGTTTACCAATAAAAGCTTAACTGAATGATTCTTGATACATACTATCTTGTAGAGTCGACTTCATAGATAGACTAAACCATGGACTTCTATAAATAGCTATTTATAGAAGTCCATGACTAAACTCACAGGAGTGTTTTAATATCAAAAACCATTATTTACGACACCTGTTAATTTCGAAACGTTCCAGTTAAGGTGATTTATGGGTGATTGAACATACCTACTGTATTCGATTTTAATTGTATTATTTATTATGATATGTCATTTTGTTTTAATTAAACACTTGTTATGACTTCCTAAAATGTTATGTTTCAAAATCTAATTTTATGGTACCATATATAAAAATTAAATTCGTAAATTCTGACATAATCAATAACATTTATCAGCGTGCAGAAATTGTATAAGTTAAATAACTTTACATAAAAATGAGACTCAATGTTACTTTCATTGAATTGTACTCTCTGCTCTAACTATTGTGCCTGGGTAACTGTCTATATTATAATGTTAAATTTCTCTTCCCTGCCTATTCATCGATGGATAGATACGCTATAAATATATTAATACCTACCAGATGTAGTTGTGTATTTTATACTTCCAGCCAATAAGTGATCATTAATTTAAATTGAGTGACAATAAAATACATTATACTTAACTTTGCCAGCAAATAGGTACATGTCTTGAAATATGGCTAAAGAAAATGTAAATTCTAAGTTGTGCAAAAAAATGTAGACAAAAAACAAGATTTCATAGCTCTATGACATTTGATAGATTTGTAAATTCAAACAACGAACAATTTACGTGCCCAAATAATTTCAGATTTTTGTGCATAGGCACTGATATAGTATTAAAAGGTTCTGTGTAAGAACAAAGACCTTCCTTAATTAAATTACTTTAATTCCATTTACTTAATCAATAATGACGTACATTTTCATGTTGTCTAACTTATTTGTACCTGTTTTCTATCAAGAGCCATTCAAATGTAGCACTATAATAACTCTGATTTCTATCTGTCTATCAACTTAAAATTTGTCAATAAAGACAAAAGCACAATACCTCCTACTGTAAAAAAGCATTACCTATGAAAGACGTAAAATATTGTTAAATCAACAAAAAATTCAAATAATAGATCAAATATACATACATACATACATATGTATTTTAATCTCCTGTTTATTTGAATGAAATGATAGATTATATTTCTAATTTTAGATAGACAAATTGATTTTTATTCTAAATTGGAAATATGATCTTCATTTGTCATTTAAGAGAAAACTAATTCAAATGATTCAAAACAGATATTATTAACGTTTTTGTTTGTTGATCCTCCAAAAAACTAGGATACAATTCAATACTTATAAAATGCTGTCACGATAATATTGCTCTTCAAGTTAGCAAAGAAAATTGAACATATTAAGTTTAATGTCAGCTTTCCTAACTAACTGAAGTATAAATTGTATTTTACTTTAATCATTAAAACCTTCGGAGTTTACTACAACACCTAAAATAAGCCTGTTTAACTATAGGTATATAAAAACAATTATACAAACATCAATAGAGACAAACATAAACTTCCACTAATTTGGTATGAAATATTTTATTTTAGTTTCAGCATCTAAATTAAATCATAACAATGTCTTATGTACTCATCAAATTCATCATCCAGGATTCGAACTCAAATCCCTATTGGTGTTAGGTGCCAAACAAATATTATATTTGATGACTTCTAGCACTTAAAACATGATTGATATCTAATTCTGGCTGCTGCTGCAAACGTTGTTTTTTATCAAATCTGATCAGACAATTTGACTAAAAAGGGCAAACTTTAACAAAACAAAATACAAAAGATTAATTCCATAGTTGTTTTGTAGCGACAAATCATTCGACCTGCTATCTGATGGTGACCAGAGAAATCCAGACTTAGTCGATTCAATATGTACTTTTTTCTTTAAAATAAGTTGGTAGGTATTAGCAGGTTACATTTGGGAGGTTTGAATTTTAGTTACACTCGCTAACCAGCTGAGGAGTGTTTCTTTTGCTTTCCGTTCAATGCTTTAACTATTTGACTCAAGGCCATTACAAAAGATTTTGCCTGTTTCTTTTTCACCACACTAATTTAAAAAAAATAAAGTTTGTAAAATTGAAACTGATAATAATCGAAGCTAGAGTAAAAATATGCTGTTAAAATTAAAGCAAAAATAATTTAGCAATATATTAATAATCGAATCTATAAAGAGCTAAAAAAAACTATCTGAGAATAATGTAAAATCATTAATTATTGAGCAAATAAAATAAACCTCATCATCAACATTTAAGATTAGAGTTATATCTATTTGTCTTTTATTGTTTTAATAATAAAAAAATAGCTAATGAAATATGCAAATCATTTTAAATAAAATCAATTTATGAGAATTTATGCAGTCCGTACCTAGATTATAGTGCTATAGATATAACACTATTTTAAAATATAAATTTACAAATTACGTTGCCAAAGAAATCAATAATATGTTAAGTACATATTATGTAGAAAAAGTCGAATCAATTTAACTAGATATTATTTTATATAGGATAGCACCAGAAGAAATCAAACTTACAGCTATGTATGTAAAAACCATAAATATATATTTTTAGTGTTAGAAAGTTCGTTTAACTCATAAAAAGAATCAACAATTAACAAATTCGTTATCAACGGAGTCAGTCTACAAGAAAGAAGAGTTTCCTTTGCCGCTAAATATTTATCTAGCAAAAAAACGTGTTTATGGAAAGAAACACTAAAAACAAGAAAACGTTAAAATAATAACCGGATATCTAACATTATAAAAATATATGTCACTTAGTAAAAATAAATTGTCAATTTTTTACCGAAGTTTCACAAAAATTCCTTTGTTATTGGATAATCAATCAATTTTTGTATAAATTCCAAATTCCAGAAATATTGAGAAAGGAACAATTAAAGATGAAAAGCAGTGCACATTATTGTCCATAATTTGAAGCCACATGTTGTAACTGACCAAAACTAGTGCATGTTTCAAACTTATCCATATTTTCGTGCCTATGTACAGCATCAATAAATTATATAGACAGTTGGAAAGTATGCATTGTACTTAATTGATGAATTTACAAAGACTGTAACACATTCTCATCAGAAACAGTAATTAATAAATGTACATATGTAGTTACGTACAAAAGAGGTAGCAGTCTAAACAAACCCAGATCTGTAACAATATCATTAAAGATAGTAGAATTGGAATTTAATATTACCTAAAGCCAGATAAGATTGCTTATTCAATTAATATAATTTATCTATTAAAAAAATTAAATTAAACAAATATCAAGTACAATAAATGTATACTTTTCACACAAAAAAATAATTCCTGAATTCAAAAAATATAAAATTAATTGATCTTTGATCAATATACAGTAAAGAAATCACTTTATAGCATAAACATAAAACAACTTTTAAAAATATTGATATTTAGCACCAGGTTGCAGCAACCTAAAAGTCATATGTTTGTAATTACTTTCAATTTTAGAATCCTGATCACTGCAGAAAAATTGATAAAATAATATGTATTTATGTTTCTCTGTCAAAAATAGACCATAATATAAATCGGAAAAAATGAAACCAAATTTCCTAATAAAATATGAATGGCTCAAAGTGCCCATCCAGCAAATCCCTCGTAGTCACTCCTAAATATTAAAATAAATGGAAAAACCTAGAACGTGATTAAAGAAAAAACAAAAAGTGTTCCAACGTTTCGTTTTATAATAATTAAAATAATTTAACAATGGGTGTCTCATAAAGATCATTTAGGTACAACAAAAAACAATATACAGGTTCAAACGTAAATGACATAAAATTATTTAGGTGCATATAGCATAACAATTTACTTATAGATTATCATAAACAAGAAAAGTCAGAATAAGAACAGAAAACACGGGGTTGCAAAAGTCTAAAAAGGAACTAAAAAGAACAAGAATTGAAAAAACAGATAAAAAGACAACTGAGAAAGCTATTAAGGTTTGCTTAGAAACTAATCAGAGGACTTAGAAGAGTAGAGAAAGCTATTTAGGTTGTGATGACCCCTGAAGGATAGAGAAATAGGCGGTGAGAGAGATCATCTTCTTCATTGCCCCTCTTTCCACCCTAAATAGATTTCTCTTGTTGTGATCAAATCTCAGTTACTCACAGTGGCCGAAGATGCAGTTTCAATTCTGATTTTAATTCTTCCATCGCTTTTCTGTTTAAAGTTTTTAGCTTCCTTCGTTCGAATAAATATTCTGTACCCTCCTTTTTAAGCTTCTATTCTTCTCTATCCTGGAGCCTTAGCTTATTTCATTGTTGCTTAACTTCTTTTTTTCATTTCTGCCCCTTTTGTTCTTGATAAGTTTAATTCGCGTTTTTAAATTCAATCACATATTTCTTGCTCTGGTTTTAATATCAGTTGTACACTTTGCAGTCCTGTTTTGTGTTGTTTTTTTCTCCTCTACTTACATATTTATTCTATTCTTTCTGATCTCCATTGCATTCGTACCTGTACTCATTCTATCCTTAGTTTACATTTTAATTCGCCTAATCACTCTATCTGCAACTTCAAATTTGAAAGCATTAAAACTATCTCTAAACTACGTCATTTCCCCCCTAGTTGTCTTTACTACTGGATCTCTCATCTTAAAACTTGCTTGCATTCAGGTTTCAATTGTTTCCTCCCTATCAATCAGCTCTTACTCATTTTACCTTTCTGGCCTAGCAACACTTCGTTGTTCAAATTTTTCATTTCTTCTCTCTCGGCCTATTTTACTATCCTTCAGGGGCCATCGAAACCCTAATAGCTTTCTCTGCCCTCTAAGTCTTCAGATAATTATTTCTTGTTTTCGTCCATAGACTATAAGCAAACCTTTATAGCTTTCTATGCCCTTTTAAGTCAATTGTTTTTTTATTTGTTTTTCTATTCTTTTTTTGTTCGTTTTTTAACTTTTGCAACCCTTTGTATTTTCTATTCTTATTCTGGTTTTTCTTGTTTTTAAGGCTTTAAGTTAACCTTAAATACTTATTTTATGTATGTACACCTAAGGAGTTTTTTTTATGTTATTTACGTTTGAACATATTATATGTTTCTTGATTTTTGTTGATATGTCCTAAAAAAGTAAAACGTCGGCACACCTTTTTGTTTTTTCTTTGGGCACGTTTTCGGTTTTTTTATATATTTTAATAAAATGTGAATGGTTCCAAGTGCCCATCCATCTAATCCCTCATAGTCACACCTAAAAAATTCACACGGTGGTCACATTGGAACGTATTTAGAACAGTTCATGATTTTCGTCAAAAGCGGTGCTACCCACCCCACTTCTCCATTGAACCACAAAGCATTATATCGCATTATATCGGTCACAATCAATCATTAATTACAACCAACTTATAGAAAGATGGTTAGCTATCAAAAAAAAAATCCAAAAATTCTTAAAATAAATATGGTCTGCTATAGTATCTGTTTTAATTTTGTTGATACACCCTAGCAACCGCCTAGAAACGAGTAATATATGATAGTATAATAAAACGAAACTTCACTGATTAAAGTGAAATTTAGCGTAATAAAACAATAAAATTAGATGCTGTTTGCAGCAAAAATTACGGTAATACGATGAGTGATTCATGAGATACATCATTTTAAAGTTATAAAATAAACAAAAAATGCAGTTTTTGTTAAGTTATGGTGCAAGATATCTTTATGGAGAAATTGTGAATGGCTTTCTAATTATCTAAAATTAGGTTATCTATTAAGTTAAAATATATGAATAAAACAAAATAAATGAGATAAGATTGTCCAAAAGGGCCCTGAAGATGGTTAGCTGACTTTAAAAAAATCCAAAAATTCTTGAAATAAATATGGATAGCTATGATATTTAGGTTAGCATGGCTCTAAATAGCTGTTACTAAGTAATTAGGTACTTTACTACATGACCTAAACTATTTTAAGGTTTTAGAGCTAGCAAAGTTGTAATTAAATAATATGCTGATAAAGCCAGAACCTATTTTTGCATATTACAAATGATTACAATCTTTGTTTTCTTAGACTATAAACTATGTATATTTTCGACTTTGTTAGCTCTAAAATCTAACAAAATAATTTAGGTCATGTACTATAATACCTAGTTACTTACTAATAATTTAGGTCATGTACTATAATACCTAGTTACTTACTAATAATTTAGAGCCATATTTATTTTAAGAATTTTTGTAAGAGAGCTAATAATCTTCAGGGCCTTTTGGCTAATTTCATTTATTTTGTTTTATTCATATATTTTAACTAAATAGATAATCTATTTTAGATCATTAGAAAGTCATTCACATTTCTCTATAAAAATATCTTGTAAATAAATGAACAAAAACTGCAATTTTTATTGTTTATTTTATAACTTTAAAATGATGCATCTAATGAACCGCACATCGTATTAACGTAATTTTTTATGTAAACAGCATCTAATTTTATTGTTTCATTATGCTAAATTGCACTTAAATCGGTGAAGTTTCGTTTTATACTACTATCACATATTATTCGTTTTTAGGCGGTTGCTAGGGTGTATCAACAAAACTAAAACTGATTTTTATGGTCCCTTGGTTAAAGTTTAGGCACCATTATCGGTGACGAAGAAAGAACAAACTTAGAAAATGGCTAACTTTTAGGATTAGTAACTAAAAACTACCACACCAATTTCTATAAAATCTGCACACGTTGTTAACATAGCAACGGTCAATTTATTGACCAAAATTGGTTGTCCTAAGATTTGACCTGTACGAGCCTGAGATGTCCAAAACTACTCTGGCAAGGCTAGCTGACTAATAGAGCTAACGGACTAGATAAGGATCGTCTTTTGTATTTCGTGACATTATCTCAGGCTGTAAAATACATATTAATTAGATTTCATAGACAAACATGCAAGTATCCAAATATTTGAATTCTCTACAACCTTTCCGACGTCATAAAATTATATAAAGGCATTGGCTGTTGCAATACATAATTCATTATTAAGAATAATTGTAAATTAAAATTAATTTTATCCAAATCTATACACAGGTATTATGTCGCTGTACCAAAACGACCCAAAGTACTCATTTTCATTGGTTGTTGTGATACTTGCTCAGTCCTTGAAAATCAGTTTTTCTAACTTCATATCTATGAAAAACGTGGGAGCTACCTACAGTCCAACAGATTATACATATGTCCAACATTGACATTGAGATTTTTAACAATTTTGGACCTAAAAATCGATAAATATATTTTTTAAATGATTTTCTATGTACAGACTACCTGTGTATCAAATTTTATCTAAAGCGGTTACTAGAAAGTATGTGATTTGATATCCTGGGGTGGGTCTAGACCTTCCCCTCGCACATGCCCATATGAAACGAGGAACAGAAAACTCAAGTAGAATGAAGGTTACGTTAATAGGGAATAAACGTTTAGTAAGAATCGCATTAAGTAAAATTATTCGGTCTTGTAAAATATAGCACTTTTACGCTTAATGTTGTAGGTAAGTAAACTAGTACCTATGTACAATAGTATTTATCTAAATCATTAATGTCACGAAATAATCGAATGATTGTATTCTACATGCTTCTAATTCAATGCATCTAATATTCAAACTACAGGCCAGCAAAATTGTATACTTGGCTAATTTCACTTGCTAATAGAGATATGTACCTACTCGTATACCTACTCATTGTCACACCACCTAAGTCAATAATTATTTTTAAAATTGTATACTTTAATACGAGAGCGTAATCTTCAAACACAATAATATCCTATGCATACCTAACTAAGATTTAGGTTAATCGTTTTTTCAGGAATTTTCTAACAATTTAAAAAAATATTACTACCTCTTCTATAAACCAACCCCTTGTGAGAATCGTTTGAATGTAAAGACAAGTAACAGATTAAAGATTCCCCATCCACTATACCTAATTCGAATCTGTAATAAATATTTACCAGTGCAGTTAATATTGAGTTCAGTTTACTTAGATATTTTCTATTTATGGTTTTTAATCAACTATTAATACTCACCTTAAAGCTCAAATTAAAATTCAATCAAAATTTGGTCAATCATATGCATGCTGTTCTTAAGAAATGGGCTTTAAAAAGAACAAGAGAACTTTTCTATAGCATTATGAATGAATTCGAATATTGTTATATTTTATAGAAAAAATACAAATTCAAATGCTCAATTTTGTTTCGCTCTCAGGTTGGATTCAGGTCACAAAAAAACAATTTTTCATAAGGCGATACCAAATTTCATGTGAATCGTTTACAGTTGTTTTTGAGCAGTCTGTGCTAGGGTGACCACATGGCATATACGTACATAGGTAACATTTTAGGTTTCACATTCGATGTCGCATATAAACAAAAAAATTGTATAACGTTGACAGTTATTTGTAAATAATATTGGGGCAACTTTCTTGAGTAATAGCTATAATAATAGGCTTAGCCGATAAGTGTGGGACCATCCTCTCTGCAAAAATGCTCGCAAAAGAAAAAAACAAAGATATTGGACTATCGAAAGGTGAAGAAGTTCAACAATGATGAAATATGCAAAAAATGTACATAACATATCTAATACCTATTATGTATATCAAGGTTATTCATAAATTGATTTTTTTATTAAAGTGTTGCCTATTTTCATTTTTAGAAAAAATTCATTTACACATGTAAAATACGAAATATGTTATCGGCAGGTTTAAAATATGTTAAAGTAATAAGTAAGTATTTATTTCAACTTCCACTCAAACAACAAATATTTTCTATTGAAGGACACATAATAAAGATACTTGACACAAATAGCAAGGACATTGTTCAAATATATTCACCAATCAGGTTTGGCATTGATTTTTGAACTGACCGCCTAATTTAACTAGCTGCTGCCATAACCTGCAATGCTGGCATCGACGCGTCTTTTTCAAAACGACAAAGTCAAATAGTGGAATAATTATGCCAGTGCAGATTGTTATAAAAACTACTAAAATAATGAATGTCCGGCACTGACTTCTAGGCGATATGAAAAAATACATTCTGAGAATCAGAAAATAAAGTATCTCACAAGCACTAGAAACAGTGCCGCATGATTACAAGATCGACAGTGAACTCCAAACAAATTTCAACTTTCTTCTAATACCCTTGAGATCTCTGAAATTGTTTACTGTTTTACTAAAACCAGTGTCATTTTTATTGCTTAGATAAAACAAAATTATTTTTAAAACGAAAGGTGCTATAATAGAATATATACATAGTTTCTATAGGTAATAAAAAGTCATTTATACATTTTTATTTTTGTCTAATGTCCCAAAATAAGAATAGTTTGAAATTTTATTTAGTTCATAATGTTTAGCCATTGCTAATGAAGATTAGAAAAAATATATAAATATATATGTATAAAATGTATGTTTACAGTGTCTAAATATAAGTGTATTTTATTGATTTTTCTATCTTATAACACAAATCATTCGGAAATGTTGGTAACACTTTTTACCTTCAATATTCTAAAATGATTAATCTATTGCTATATGAAAATATGTAGAAAAAATGATTAACTTCTATATTATTGGGTTACACAATTGATCCCAGTTTTAGTTCTTTGGTTGAAAAAGAAACACATTTGTCTCCTATTCAACTGACTAGAATAATTAAATTAATTTAATAGTACAACCATAAAAAGCCATCAAATAAAAAAATAACATCTAATTATTGCTTTTAATTACAATTTAAAAAAATGATTGGATATATTTTGTAAATACGATTGAAAAACGTCTTTATAATAATATATTTATATTTCAGTTACTTCAGATCTATTTCTAGGTTAATTTTCAATTGCTAACCATTCGTCCAGCATCATAAAATATATTTAGGGTTTTTAGTTATGAGATTAAAAGGTGGTATTCTTTGCGGAAAGATACTGGTGTTGTGTAGCGTACCCCTCCAGATTTTGCATCTTAAAATAGATATCAACAAATAAATTGAATATCAATATTGACCTTAATAACCATGGACCCGCCAAAACAATGCTATTCAAAAAATTATCGATTATTATATTTTTATAATGTTTCAGTTGCCATATTGTTTTTAGGCTAGAATTTTTATAGTTAATACTAAACAAAATTAATTTAGTTAATAATTAATTATTTCAAGAATTAGCTAATTAATAGAATCATAAAAAGTAATGGAATCTATAACAGGAGAAATTTTATCTAATTAAGAATGAAATAAAATACGCGTTCGACAATTTAGCCAATAAATTCTTCTACCTATCTAACTTTGTCACTGCTAAGTACCCATTTGACTAAAAAATTGTCTATGGTTAATTTAAAAAATGAAAGAGGTTGAATGACGATAATAGTACGTCTTAAAAAATATAGATACATTGATGGTATGCACACCCATTGATATGTATTTAATGTATATCAATGGCACACCTAACCCAGAAAGGTTTATTCAGGGGCTTCGAACCAGCTCCAGCAGTTGCCGGACCAATGTTGACCAAACTGCTTGATTTTTAAAGATACAATAAAACCATCTACTTTATTTTAGATAGGACAAGCATCTATTAATAAATATTAATTATAGATGCTATTATAGACCAATCCTGGTACACATATCATCATAAAACTATGGGTTTTTCAAAACTGAAAATTTTAATGACACCAAGGGTATGTCCCTGAATGACACTCACTTTATATTTCATATTTAGGTTTCAAATAAAGTTGTTTAAATAAAATTTTGTTATGTCACTATCTGCTTTCACTTTTCAAACCAAAATGTAGTTTTGAAGCTATATAATAGCCCTAAAAACACTTAACATTCTAAAACTCTTCCTAGGCTTTGTCCCGAACCTTACCACGGGCTTGCCCCAGGATCCTGTTTTCTGAACGCTTCGCCTCTGGACCCCACCTACTGCACTTATTTTGCTTGCCGGACCAATTGAAATTTAATTCTGACGCCCCTGTTATTATCAAAAAATTTATGACTCGGCCATGCTACAAAATGTAGGGTATTCACTATTATGACAAGCTAAACTCACATTGCATTTCCGGGAGTCCAATAGATCTGGTGTGTTTTTCCTGTTAACACCTGTCCACCTGCCGGAACAGAAGCCACATAGATGCAAACAAAGCGAGAGAGCAGCAACAGTAAGTACAGATTTTGTTTGAGGCTAAAATCAATAATTAATAATAATTCGGAGGTCAATTGATTGTGCATTTTAAACTGTCTGACATTCGTGATGAGCTTGACAATTGAAGAATTAATTGGTAGGTATAATGTGTATGGTTAGTAAAATGCAACCATTGGGAAAGGATTGAACCATAATATAACACAAGAGCTATACACTTTTAATTTCATTTTTAAAATATTGGGCAATCAGAACATAAGCAATAGGTATACAATTCACAAAATCGCAAAATGGATAATGTCAACTAGAACAACAAAAGCGGATCTTTTTATTTTATACACTTTAAGTTTATATCTAATTCTTATCAAAATGAAGAGGTTATCTTCGTTAGTACACTTTCACCAAACAGAAAACAGAGAAACATCTATTGGCTCAGATTGATTTCGACTTAAACTTAAATAAAACTTAACAAACTATTCAGATAGTAGTATGTTAAGTAATAAAATTTTGAAAATATAGTCTGTAAATGAGTCGAACACACTATAGAAACCGTAAAATAATAAACCCACAGAGTAAAATCACAGAATAATCATTTATATTTATTACTTGTGGTATAATTATGTATACTCACCATTTTTTAAATGAAGTATCCAATTGTGTGTAATTAATTCATCATCATCATCATCAGTGCCGTCTCCTGTAGAGGTTGGCTGCCATGATCCGCCACTTTTCTCTGCTTTGCGCC
>JAUYWI010089986.1:0-12376 GCA_034780595.1 Parotoplana pacifica | reverse complement strand
GTGAGACTGTCGCAAAGCAGAGAAAAGTGGCGGATCATGGCAGCCAACCTCTACAGGAGACGGCACTGATGATGATGATGAAATTGAAATTGTAAGCTACTAAATAAACACCCTGTACATTTACCAAATATCACATACATGGAGCAATATACATAGATAACAAATACATTAAGTAAAAGATACTTTTTTTTATTATATTAATAAGTACTGTTGTTGGAAAGTTTTAAATCTATTGGTAATGAGTTGATATTGATGAAATCTTTCTGCGGATGAATCGAGTAAGGCATAATAGAGTTGTTTTTGAGGCGGTTAAAATTGTTAATATTGTTTTTGTGAAGATTTGTAAATTAGGAGGGCTGTACATTTACGTAAATACAAATAATTTCAGAAGTCAAATATAAGAATTATTTTATAAGTATTTCACGACATGAAACTTTCATTAAATCAACTGTCCAATAAGAAACTGTTGCCAATATTGCATACCAACAAGGAAAATTTTGTATCCCAATTTACTATGCCTTGCCAAAATTAAGGCTTTACGATAAATATGATTGTTTGTTTTCCATGGTTTCTATTAAGAGTCATTATTGCATTATTAACAAAGGATTTTGCTAATTAATTACATATGAATATAATTTATGTAACTTTAAAACCTAAATTACCACACAAGAGTTCTCTCAAGCGTTTTGGTCTTTAATAAAATAACAAAGACACTTACAACTACAGCCAACTTGGGATTTCTGCTCCCAGCTTGGTTAAAAAATTTCACGCGTCTGAGCAAGTAGTTTTTAGACAACTCGATTTGAATCCATGGCCAGAAAACGGTGGCAGTCTTGCATGTAGTTGAAAATCGGTAATCTAATACACGTTCTGGCTTCTCAAGATAAGCGCCCGATTTTACGCTACTCAGTTGAGCTAATACAGCTATGCCAGGCTCTGAATAACAGCAGAAATTCAAATATGACATTAGCTGATTGAAAAACAATTACCTGCACAAAACAATCATCTAACTGTCTAGGTAATGACTTTTACATTATACAGTGTTCCAACTCACCATTTCACATTATTATAGCTCAAAAACAATCAGATTGATACTGAAAACTAATTAGAAATACTAAATGGGTCTGTCTTCTATAAAAACACGATTTCTATAACAAAAGCTAAACGGGGGGGGTGTTTTAAAATGCACAACTGTGATTCATTTAACCGTAGTTGCAAATGTGATGCTTGATGCTTCGAGTACCCATGCCTAAATTGTGTATTGCCAGTTATGGCCCCACAGCATCCTAAAAATCTTGGATAACCCATGATTCTTGATCTCTAATGTCCCTAGCACCCCCTAAAATGGTGCTAGTTGCCGGTGAGGGCTCCGACCTCACACCAATATAAAAATGTGCTTGGCCCTAGTCACCCCAACTTCAAACGCTTCGTTGAGGATGTTCCATCGAATAATTAAAAAGTGCCTTTAATAGAGGTTTTGTGTCAAGAATTTGATGCGAAAATGTTGTTGATATTGCTTGAATTGTGCACAATCTGGGGGTTGTTTCACCAAATGACTTTTAGCTCTGTGCACACTTTGAAAGGTTTTCTACAATTTGCGCCGAAATCTAGTTTTCTCCGTGTTACCGTTTCTGAAAAGAAGCCACCTCATAAAGTGTTGGCAGAGGACAAAAAAGGACCACCAATGAATATGTAGTTTTCATTTAGACTATAGATAGTCTTTAAGTGAAATATGTACCTGTTTTAGTATGTCCCTGAATCATCAACACCGATACTTTGGACAGAATCATCAGCAAATTAAATGTTAAGTTAGGTGGCCCCATGAAGTTATCAGGAACGAATAAATTCAAATTTGATCTATAGGCATATCAAAATCATTAATTTATTATTATTGATCCTTTTGTTGATTTGTCTTAATTGTTTGGAGATTTGGTAAATTTCATGTAAAAAATCGATAAAATCTCCTATAAAATCAATAGGCAATCGATATCATTTGTTTTTAAAAATCTACTGTAAACTAGATTTGACGTCGATCGGTGATACTGCCACCGGATTTTTTACGCTTTTTAAAAACAAAATTCCTTTTTGTTGATACTTCTCGGTATTGGTACAAGATTATAGCAACACAAGAAGTTTAGAAAAACAAAAACTAGTTTTTTATGGACTAATGAGGACATGAAGAATGTAAAATTTCAAAATGTCAAAATATTACTTTATTCGTTTATCCAATTGGTCTATAATTTAGGGTTCTGACTTCTGTTGATAATACAAGTACCTAATTTTAAAAAATTGGCATGGTTTTACGTACAGCACGGGATATTGGTTTTTGAAAAAAGAAGATACTTTTAAAGTCATGTATTTTACATGTATAGTACTTACAAGTAGTACTGCATTTAATGTTAATTTTAATAATAACCTGGTTTTCCTTTTAACGTAAGACCACGCAATTTTATTAAAAACGACCTCTGACATCAACAGCAGTCAGTAATCTGAATTGTAAGTCAATTCGAGAAATAATCGACTTTTGATATAAGAATTTTACATAGGCATACTCCATTAAGTTCCTTTAATTGTCTTAGGGGGAGGCAGCTTAAAAACGCACCAAATCTACATTTTCGTATCTTCCTCCACGTCCTAATAAGTGAGTCTATAGACAAAACATGGCGCTTGTAAACAATCCGTCATCTTTTTTTTACCTTAAAATATTATCTGTTAGAGAAACAAATTTTAGGTTCATGCAAATTTATTCAGCCAAGTAATCACAGAGATTCAAAATATCGGAAACACCCACATCGGTATTAATTCAGGATGTTAACTACACTCATCATAATCATCATTTATTTTTTTTAAGAGGTCGCTATATTTCCCTCTGACAGGGAGTCGCCGACCCTCATTCTTTCCAACTGGCCACACCGATTTTCCAACGCATTCTATCTTCATGATCCTAAAGCTTCAGTTCAACATTTCGACCTTCGCTCACTGCCATACTTTTCCAGGTCAACTTCGGACGCTCTTTTTCCCTCATCCCTTCCACTTCGAGATTCCATGCCTACGACTATTCTCTTCGTTTCTTAGGAAAATGAACACAGCTGCGTCGCACTACCTCTACAATGGACTCTCGCAGACCAAGCTTTTCCATTAACACTTCTGAAATCATCTTGTCCTGCAGCTTACATAACTCCATATTTCTTTCTAACAATAGCCTTTTCTGCCATTCTTAGGATATTTTCTTCTATTGATCTTACTACCCATGTCTCTGCCGCATAAACAATTACTGGTCTAACACATTGCTATATATTTGCCCCTTCATCGCTAGAGTCAGTCTATAGCCGCACAACACTGATTCCACATCTCTAAACCTTTGCCAGCCAAATCTCACTCTTTTTTTAATTACCAATTCGCTGCCTCCTCCTGCACTTAGTGTTAACTAACTCAACTTACTATAAATCAATTTGATGCTGACATATTGACTGACAGAATTTTCACATGAGACAATGTAGTCATGGTTTTGTTCAAAGTTGAAATCAGCAAACACAAAATTATTCCACTGAGTTGCCACATTGATACTTCTTTTCTTCAGTATGATGGTCTTATTGGACCTAACAATGATCCCAGGGTTCACTGTACGGCAGATCACATTAACGGATCCTTTAAATTGTCCTACAAGAAACTGCTGCTTCTTGTCTACCAAATCTCCGTCAATATACAACTCTAAGATTAGAAAGAAAACATTCATCATTAAAATTTATCTCTAACCTCTGAAAACAAAAATACATAAATAAAGTGTACTTTCTGTAAAAGACCAAAACAAAAATCTGCGCCAGCAATAGACTTTACTCTCTGCATTCTTTTCAAAATAGAAACTATGAAATACGTCAAAAACAAACTTCAAATTTAATTAAGCCTTCGAAAATAAAACCTTTTTTCAAAATTGCTCAGAAGCGCCGTAACCGATTTACATGAAATTGAACACCTCTTTACCAAATTCATTTGCAGAATAATTTTTATCGACAAATATTAAGCCTGGCTCAATACTCACTTGTCGTATACTGAAAATTATCAGGGGGTTTGCTTCAATGTATTTTAAATTTATAGGTACTACGTTCACGGAATATTAAGTTTTTGTAAAAATATTTTACGCCAATTTATTTAAAGTATGAATTTTATATGTATATCACTCGCAAGTAGTATTGTACTTGATTTTAATTTTAATAACATAAACTATAATTCTTGTGAACGTAAAAATCTTTGTAACATCAACAGAAGTCGGTTTGGTATAAATTTGAATTAAATCAAAGCAATCTTTTTCAGCATCAGAAAAATATATCGAAGACAACACCAAATAACTTTATACCATTTCCTCCCAAAATCCCTTGACTTGAGCTTTTTTCTATAGTGGGATAGAGAGATACCCATGACAAAAACCGATCCAATTTCTCGGCGTTATTGGTTTTCATCAAGAATAAAAAGAAAAATATAGATAAACAAATCAAATAGACATACACCACATACAGAGAAATAAAAAAGATTAAAATCAAACATAACACTATCAATC
Source organism: Parotoplana pacifica (assembly GCA_034780595.1). Lineage (NCBI taxonomy): Eukaryota > Metazoa > Platyhelminthes > Proseriata > Otoplanidae > Parotoplana > Parotoplana pacifica. Next base: position 7,821 of record JAUYWI010089986.1, on the reverse strand, counting down.
AGGTCTTAAAAATTAAATATGGTCCTTTAAGTTTACGTTTCTTTTAATTCTCCTTATCTTCATATACCTCACGATTTGTATCCTTCTAAATAATATTCACTTAACCATCCATGACATTATTGTTCCGTCCATGGTCCATTTTGTCATTTCTCGCAAACATTTTATGAGCCCAAGTGTACTCAAAGATCATAATACCAAATTATAGAAAACCCTCCAAACAGCTGAAAATGCTTTTATAATTGGCGAAACCCCCACCGGCAGCATATGATTTGAACAAGAGTGCTAAGAACTCAAAAACAAAGAAAGTAAAAACTATTGCAGCATATCCTCTACAAGACCAATAAAGGTCGAAACACGGAGTCACAAAATTGGTATTGAATTTTTTGAACAATTTACAGCTTCTGAAATAGCGGGTGTTGGACATGAATGAATAGAGAAAGCCAATACTTGATCCAATTTGGACACAATATTGTTTTTAAAAAAGGCAGTGCGTCAAATTAATTTGCACCTATTTGATTTAGATGGCCCACTAGCATTTGAAAAATCGGAATGTGGACATGAGTGACTAGAGCTATCCTGGATTTTTAGAGAGGCCAGGGGGCCGTAACCATCAATATACAAGTTGGACAAGGTACTCCAAAAGATCAAGCACCATACAACTGCAACATACGATCAAATGAATCAGTTTTACTTTGTAAAACAACCAAACGTCTAGTTTATGATCACTTCCTTGATAGTTAATCTTTTATTAAAATCTCTGCATTAGATTTTTTATCTATGATTTTCATTGGCATTCATAATTTCCTCTGTTTATCCATTTGATTTTTATCTATAATCTTCATTTTATCCTTGATAAAGACTGATAAAGCCAATTTTTTTATTTTATCATCACTATAGGCATTCTATTGGTACCTACACTTTTCACGAACTTTTTTTATCATCCTCTTTAAAGTTGCGCTTATTGAAATATTCTGTTGTACTTTCACTAGACTATTAAATTGTATGCTGTCCACATCAGTTCTTCCCTTGCAGAAGACAGTTTGTAATCATTGGTCACTTATTATCTTAAAGTATAATTTTAATTTCCTGGCACATCTTTCAATTTTCATATTTCAGATGTTACCATATTACTGAACAACTAATTGATGTACATATAAATCGGTCACTTGTGAGGACTTACTTATTGGGCAATCACTATCACATTTAGACCTGCTCACTGTGTTGGTTTGGGCATTGTAAATGCTACAAACGGTCAGCCTTCCAGCTATAAAACAGCCGTGGTAGGCTATGTAGTCTCCTCTGCCATTTCGTTCTTTCTTTGGTAATTGACATCTGCAGGCTAAAAAACGAGTAACACAACCATAGATATTAATCGCAATATGTAGATAAATCCAGTTATATGGACAAAACACACGGATTCACAATTTATACTTTACCATATTTTGGCATACGACACCTGGTAGGTAGGTTTGGGGATTGGGAAAATTTACTTCGCGTGGATGGATTGAACTGCAATATGATACACAAGAAATAGAAGAAGCCGGTCTAGCTCAGGACTTAAATAGATATCCTGGAAAAACCTGACTGACATAAAACAAACAAATATCTATGAATCTGATGTTGGTGGTTCCAACCTAAACAATACCTAATACTAAACTGTGGTGCCTGATAGACTAAATGTTAAATTCCCAACTCCCAAATTTTTGCACTTTACTCGTTTATCCAATCGGCCTCAATTTCAGGATACTGACCTCTGTTGATGTTACAAGTAAGTAAAAAGAATGGCGTTTTCGTACAGAATTTTAGTCATTTTATGAAAAATAAGAATTAATTCGATACTACTTCCAAGTAACATACATACTTTAATAAAAATAACTTTTTTACGCAAATGCTTTTCCAGTGAACGTAGGGCCACGCTTATAACATCACCAGAAGTCAGTTCCCTGAATGTTAGGCCACTTGGATAAACAAATGAAATACGATTTTTTTTAGAGACAGGAATTTAACATAGGGAGGGCCATTAGGTGGTTTGCAGCTCCCAAACACCCCAAGAACAACCCGTAGGACATCTCTAACAAAGTGCTATCACTTGTGGGGGTATTAAAGCTTCTGTATCTAATGAGGAGATTATCTTGTCGCAGGCTATCGGACCAATCGATGTATCTCCATCATGAATTCATATAAACCAAACTTACGTATCCGGTCATGCTGAGTATATTCTGAAATAAACAAAAACTAACAGAATACAATCACTGTCCCAAAAGTATGTAGATGACAAGATAACTACTTGACCAAACAAAGAGAGATTTTATGCAAATAATGGATGTGTTGCCCATAGATAGGGAACCAATAATATCGTCCATTCTTGTCCGTAAATGACATTCAAGTTAGACCCAAAGATACAGAAACAATTCAGTATGTTTCAAAGATAACATTAAATGATAACTTTTCATGGATCGATGATAATAAATAAGCTTTCAGTTTAGTTCCCATTACCTAGTGGTTTTGCAAATTCTAATAGATAAATTATACTCTGTAGATCCCCGGGGACGAAAGTATGAAAATTTCGATTTTTTTCTCTGAGGTGCTTATCAAATGAAGATGCTAAATAGCACTAAGAAACAAAAATAAAAAGAGTTTCAGATCACGGTGATAACTGTGTGTGGTCTTAGGCAATTCGCATGTGCTGATTTTGAATATGATGATAGTATCGCACAGAGTTTATGAGAACCACACCACTGTACCTAATAAATATACGATAGTACCAATTCAAGATACAAAATAATTGAAATATTTTGTATGGTTATTGTAACCATGTAATTTCAATCAGTTCAGTATCTCAATATTTTATTCCAATAGACATTTTCTATCCTTCAAATGCCATAAGATTGTAAAGGTTATTTAAGGAATTGGAATGGAAGTGGCCCCGAAAGGTTCTGTGAGCTACTTGGAAGCTATCTGTTGTCCTTGAAGCCCAACTGTGGCTAAAAATCAATTCATGAACTCAATTTTATATTTGAAATACAATTTTCTTTCCTTCTAAATGAACTACATATATTGGGATTACCAGATTCTGTTAAGGCAGTGGAGGCTTCCAAAACTGCCTACAGAGAGCTTATGGAAGCTATTTTACCAGGTCCAAAACTCTACTTGGTGGGCCAAAAACTAGTCAGATTCGAAATCAGCACCCGCAAATTTAAAAGTTTAATGCATTATTAGAACCAAAATGGTTGCCGTCCAGTGTAGTCAGTAATTTCTGTCTCATCTGTTAGTTGGAAAAGCCTTGTACTTTATTAAGGTCGATGTATAAACAACAAAATCACTTATTAAATTCACTTGCTTACCCTTTTGAAGTATGAATTCAAGACCCTGAATCTCAATGTTCACAGCCCCTGAACTATTTGCAGTTACTGGAAGTTTTATCTTTGAGCCACAAAAGATTTTGTATCTGTCATAATTGTACAAGACCATATGAAAATTTGCTGACCTTTCAACAGGAGGGTCAATGGAATTGAGGTCCTTGAATTTTAGAAATGCGAGTTCGTTGATCCTAGTGGTATTCAATTGACAACTAATTACAAAGTTAACCAGGCCTGTTACCTTCGTCGTCGGAGGGGGTAGGGCATTGATATCTTTCTAAAATTAAATGTTATTTTAAAGTAAAATTATAAGTAAAACTAAGAGTGATGTTTATCCGGCGTCACAGGGGGGGGCGGGGGAGGGGTACATGTTTTGGAAATTTCTAAAAGATGCCTCAACTAATTTGCACAGAATGTTTTCATCTGGTCTTGTGCTAGCCCTCTGTAGGTGATGATGAAGTCATAATTGTTGGATAATGTTCAGTTGGCATGCATCACATTTGGTGGGTAAAACCGTAGTCATATAAAGTGTGATTCTGAGAGAAAGTTATTATGGACAATTTTATTGATTTTTATGGCCCAGCTTCATCTTTTGAGAGAGGGCCGAAAACATCAATTCTAAATGGACTACAACTGAACAATAATAACAACTTTTTTTAATGATTCAACAAAACAATTAGATAATTACAAAATTAGTTTTTTGTTTGAAAGATATTAACGTCAACGATATAATTCTAAAATATGGCATTCATATCTATCATAAAGGCTAATGTGAAAAATCAATAATTGTCGACCCTACTAAATAGAAGACAAAATGATCAAACAACAAACGTATGGACAAACAAACAAACTACGGTGTGTCTTATTAGCAGTGCTGCCAGTGCCAAATCAGTGAAAACAAATCGCACCATACAACTAATTAAAAAAAAAAAAAAAAATTATGTTTTCATATAAAACATTGCCGACCTATTTATTGGTTTATTGTTTTTTATGCATAATATGCCAAGCTAATAAAAAGATCAGTGTCATAAGATTAAGAATCCTGAAGCCCCAATTTGTTAATTTTACTGCTTCTGATGTAGATTTCCTTTGCAGTTCCAGCGCCTCCTAGATAATATGTATGTAGTTCCAGCGGATTTACCGTATTTGAGGTAGATGCCAATATGTGATAGGAGGGGGTTACACTACCCCCTTTTTATCAGCTAAAGGTCAATGGTCAATAAATAATTAAGTCGAACAGATTATATTTATTTTGAATCATGCACATCTTGACATACCTACCATGTGCTGGGACGCTTGGAGTACCAACTGAATTTATTCCAAGTAAAATTATAATTTTATAAATTCCTCAACCTACCGCATCCTGCTCATTTGGCCAAATCCGATCTAATTCTTCATCATTGATTGGGTCGTTCAACTTGACCTCTAAAAATATATTCGACAATTAGGGTTTCAACTGCGTGGTTCTTAAATGCTCCAAATTCATTATTTATGTAACAAATAATAATCAGAATCCCAATTAAATGTTGTGTGTCATTTTATCAACACAAATATTTTCCAGGGAATTATTTATTTTTACGTTACTTTAGTCGGAAGAACGTGGTCTGTGTCTTCTCGACAACATCCATTCGGAACCTCCCTCAATCCATCAATTTTCATCCCAGAGATTGTTGATAGATGTCTCACATATGTATGTGAGTCTGGGCCCACCCATTCCTGTTCCTTCCATTAGAGGGGCTGTAGAGAGCACATTTATGGATTGTTGAGTCTTCTCTGCGTAGACAATGACCGAGTGTTGAGTTGTCTGCTGAACACTGTGTTGCTTAGAGGTTTTCTTTTCACTTGGTTGATACCTATTTCACTACCTACTTTGGCAATTCTTCTAATGCCAGCATAATGAGATAACAGCTGGTTGCAAAAGCATCAATCTTCTTTTGAAGAGAATTTCCAATTGCCCAGGAGTCGGCACCATATAATTAGTGAGTCGAAGAGCCTCAGTTTCAATGGGATGGATGTGGTTTGACCTTCCAAGCTTTTCAATCTTCCAGAAGTTGCTCCAGGCAATTCCACATCTCTGTAGGAAGTCCGTTTGGGAAGATGGGATAAGAGAGCTAGGACATTTGAAGTCACTGACAGTTTCGAGATTGGCTCCTGATATGAAAATGATGTTGTCTCCAGGATCGATGTTCATGCTAAGAACTTTGATTTTATTGTAGTTGATCTTGATCCCACTTGCTTTGCCTCTTTCTCAAGGGGTTCCAGATGGTTTGTAGCGGCACGTGGGTTATCATCAAATTGTGCAATGTCATCTGTAAAGTCAAGGTCGCTGAGGATGTTTAGGTTGGGACCTTCATGAGTAGTGATCCGGTGGTTGTTGCTTGCTTTCAGGAGGATGTACACAGTTAAGGACAATGATAAACAAGAAAGTAGCAAGTGTATCTCCTTGTAGGAAGTCTGTTTTGACTGGAAATTGTGCTTTGGTCGTTGTCTACCTTAAAAAGACTACAGCTGTTTGTCTACATTGATACATTGATCGGACGGCTTGGGTGATCTTTGTCAGGATGCCATAATTTCTAATGATGGCCCAGATTGCTATTCTGTTGATGGAGTTGAATGTGACAAGTCGAGGAAGGTTATTTTTTCGTGGAAGTCTTCTACGATAATTCTGGGAGCAATATGTATTTTCTCTGCACTGCTGCAATCTCGTCCGAAAACAGCTTGGTTGGGTGGTAATATACAGTTGATTGGCTGGTAGATTCTGTTTAAGATGAGTCTGTTGGATTTCAAGGACTGCTAGATAAAATTCCGTGGTCAAGATCATAGCTGGTGGTTCTTCTGTACTTATTTTCAATGAATAAATGGGCAGGTACATCTTATTTATTAGATGCACCATTGTCACAGTGCAAATCTCATACAATAATTAAAATGTGTCTTTTTGGGAAATGGAGTGTAATTACCAAATTAAGAGAAAAATTGGTCGCTGTCTTTCAATTGTGAAATGTGTGTAGAGTTGCCAGTCTTTTTAGGTTTTCCTATTCTGTGAAAGAAAATTAGTTTTCTTGGTGCTATGTTTTTCTTTAAAGGTGATCAAACCAGGTCCAAAAATATTGGCACACAAATGAAAACAAAAAAACTATGACAGAAGGTAAAACAATATTTAATTGATCATTCCAGGGTCAATGTAAAATAAAAGCAAAGTTAGTATTCCTATCAATGCACATGACATTTTACATTTTGATCAAATGTAATATCTCAATTCAGGTGCCATACATCCAACTACAAACAAACACTTTGAGTTATGCTGCTCCAAGAAGGACATTAAGAATAGCCTCTTGCTTGTTTCAGTTTTTATATTTTAATTAAGTACAGCAAATAAAATTGCTGCTAAATTCAATCAAAATCTTGATATCACATGAATTTAAGTTTTTGTCAACTCAGTTAACTTTTCCAATATAGCTATTGTGTGTGATCTTAACTAATGCTAAGGCATTTTGGTCTTTAACATCATATGTAGATAAACAATATAAATATTAAATCAAATTTTAATTTTAATAGACAAATGATATGATCATATGTTTGATTTCTGTTTTGTAGGTACTAAACACATACCCAAAATTGTTTTTTAAGCAGAGAAGTCAGTAGCTATTACATAAAAATCTTTTTGGATTTAAAATGTACCTATCTACCATTCTCTCCTTTAGACCCCAGTTACAACAAACACAATAAAATTATACTTACGCAGTTTTACTAAAACAAATTACAAAATAATTAATTTGCCAATGAAGAACCATCCCCTATTCTAGTAACATGATAAAAAGTTGTTTGCTCAAATTTAAATTTCTGGCTAGTAACTCTATTTTACTCTTTTCCCTCCAGAAATTGCCATAAACCGTTTACCTCATAGAAGAGCATAATTTTAATAAATTATTTTAGATTTGAACTGTTAGATATTTTATTTATCAAAAATACGAATTCTTAATTTAGTTTGGCTCTCAGACATCGCCCCGTGGTAAAAATACTACTATTTAAAAAAACAGGATTGGCCATAATTCATGCATCACCTACTAAAAAATGAAAAATCTATTAAAATCAATAAGTTTCGCAGTGTTTGCTTAGTTATGTTTATACACGCATACAGATTAAGTACACTCGTTTAAGTATCATCTGATTGGTTGATTACTAATTGCCCATCGTTAACTATTTGATAATATAGAGTATAGACAGTTCTGTCACAGTATTTATAATCATGCCTCGTAAACAACTTTCATCAGAAAAGATCGCTCAAATAAAGTTATTAAGTGATGAAGGCTTCTCTACCCGAATTATTGTTGCCCATTTATCACTGGCACAATCAACTGTTAATCGTAACTTGACTTTCATTTAAGAATCTGGATCATTTCAACGCCAAAAACGCTTTGGCAGACCGATTTCAACGACTCCAACAACAAACCGTGCAATCATC
>JAUYWI010089975.1:0-12376 GCA_034780595.1 Parotoplana pacifica | reverse complement strand
GTTGAGTTATGGTTAACTTAACTCCAACTCAACTGTAACTCAACTCAACTCAAAACTTGAAATCACTCACTGTGGTATATAATGGTTAGTAAGTACCCATTCAAAAAACATACTATAGCATGACCCTGTACCCATTTTCAATTTTTTTACTTCCCTGTCGTGGATTGGACTAAAATTTAGTACTCCACTGCCTACATTGAAAAGAATCATCATCGACCGATTTTATTTGAACTAAACGATAAAGGGTGAGCTATAGGAGTCGATGTTGTCATCAGGTCCTCAATAATTTAAATTTTGACTTCAAAATTGCTCCAGGGAGTCAATAATACAAATCCATAAACATTAGTTGGTAAAATTGGTTTTCAATTTTTTTAATAACAAAGTTGTTTATGAGGGCCATCATGTCGATGTAAATATTTTTTAATGGCTTTAAATGAGTTAAAATAGTTAATTTGTTATTTTGGGTAAAGCTATGATATTTGTTTTAATTAGCATGTTGAAATATGAATGAATTCTAATAAACTATTCATAATGTAGTTACAAGAAGGGTAAAACCGCCAAACTGTGTCAAAATTTAGCTGACCTCATAGTCATTGAAAATTGCACATACTACTCAATTTTTTTCTTTTGGACTTATTTGTTTGTCCATAGATATGGCTATTTCTATGTTATCTGTTGTCTCTCAAAAATGGCAGTTACTCGTCTAAGTATCAAATTGGTTTATAATTTAGAGTACAGACTTTTATTAATGTTACAAAAAAAATTAAAATGGCGTGGGAAATAAGTTTTTTTAAATATTTTAAGTTATTTAAAATTATGATTAAATTGAATACTACTTGCAAGTGTTATTACATATAAATACATAAAACTATTTTTATGAAAACCTATATTTTCCGTGAACGTAAGACCAGGCCACTAGCAGCATCAGAAGTTTAGATAACCTAAATTATGTCGAGTGAATTCGAATTTTTTAGAGAAAATAATTTAACATTGAGGTGCCCTTTCTATAGCCAAAGAAACTGGATCCTCCAAAAGGTAAAACTGACTTTTAATGCCTATAAAGTCATTCTTGTAACTAAATTACCATTTTTTCTAACCAAGCTACTTAACGATGTATATTAAGGATATTAACTTTACCATTTTTCCTATCTAAATTTATGTTAGGAATTTACATTATAGACAGTACCTACTTCTTAGTATTTTGGATTGATATGTTTTAATGATATTTTCTACAGTTCTTAAGCAACAACTACTCTACATTCCGACGGAATTTAAAAGAACTTTGTTTGATGCTTTTTACTAAACAAAAAAATCTTTATTGTTTTATCTCTCTCAGGCTTTTTTAGTCAGACAAATCAAAGTTTTCAAAATCCCGGAATATACAATAGAGTGTTTATAGCTACTAATTCTATGTATTGTTATTTGGATTCAGAATTGAATTGTTTTGCAAAATGTACATTTTGTCCTAACATCATTTATTCATAGGGCCGCTACGTGACCTTTGGAGGTTGAACTCTAAAACTGTTTACATTAACATCTACGCGAGATAATTTGGTAATTTGCCAATTTTTAACATTTCAAAAAACAATTTAGGTGTGCCCCATTATCTAAAGGGTTAACTCGTGGTAGATAACGTTTTTAATTATCGTCGTGGCAAACATGGGTGTGGCTGTGTTGTCAACCTCCCTCTATAGGGTTACTTTCCAGCCATTGATCGATTGGGTACACAGGACAAAAAATCAAACAAAGTGATAAAGGGCCGAGTCAGAAGAATGATTCCTATCTACCCAAATACAATAAAACTTTATAGAGCATCAACCACGATAGTCATAAGATTTGGACCGATAGATCGGTTAAGGACGGTAAATTTGGAGGTGGTTCTGTATTAATTGGTGACCTTGAAGAAATTGTTATTCTTATAAGCTTCTTCAGTTCCAGCTTTCAAGAGGAGATGAAAGCTATCTTTCAAGCCCTTAACAAAGCCAGTATCTTCACCGACTCTTAAGCTAGTATCATAAGATCAGTAACAAACCGTCAAGACTGGCAAAACTATCGCGTTCTCTACTTCTACCAGCCATATCGAAAAGTGCAAACAGCTTCATTAATTTCTTGCCGCCGATATAAAATTGCCGAATTTGGCGGAAGGGGGACCATTGTCTTCTCCAACCAGGGCCAAAACGTTTACACCATCAAATCCTCTGCTGGCAGATTCTACTCAAGCTTCAATGCGGAGCATATCGCTATTGATGTAAAGACTAATCACCCCAATACCAGTAGCGTCCGTCTTTACGCGGATAGTCAATCTGCTATTGAAAGTTAGTGATGGCCTCAATCCCAGTTCAACTACCACAGCTGCAACATTGGAAATCCATGAACTCTATGAAATGCAGCTTCTATCTTAAGTGGATTCTCTCATATTGCGGGAACGAAGCCGCCAACCAAGCTGTTAGTGAAGCTACTAATCTCAAACAGCAGGAAGTTGAAATCCCTCTCAACGTCGCCAAAAAAGTCGATCGACGCCATGCATTCGATTTCTGTAGAGACCATTCGGATTGGTGACTCCAAAATATAAAGCTCCCCTTTAGGATATTGCCAATTATCTTGACAGAACTAGTGCCACCGCACTTCAACAGAAAATACAAAAATCCACCTACAACGAAATTGTGATAGGACATTGACCTCTTCTCAAGGCATACAAATACTGCATCAAAGAGGTTCCTAATCCACTTTGCTACAAATACAACGAAGAAGAGCAATCCAACTACTGCGTTTCAATGCCATAAATAAAACAATTACTGAAGTTTCTGACTCCCTTTAGCTTAAGACAAGTGGGACAAGAAGAAGTTAGGGGCCGATGACGTGATCAGGTCCAAAAATTAATGTTTTTTTTCGATTTAGTTAAATTTTGGTGTGTAGGTCCACTAGGAATCCAGTAATATAAATGTATAAAAAATGTAAAACATTGATATTTTTGGATAAAAATCGTCTACATGGCTCTAAAATCCAAATGAAGCATCTCATTTTGCTCATATTTGATGTTTAGAAGTAGGAAGGTATGTATTAGAAATTTGGATGCTGGTCATACTAGGCCAAGTCCATAAAAATTGGTTTTATTCATTCAGATATCCAGATGTGTATATTTGTAGTAGGGTCGTTTGTTTTACCTAATTGAATAGTAATCTGCGATTTATAATACGTTATATAAAACGTTCAACCAAAAAAATGGGATGTCATGCAAACAGTTTAAAAATATTACATCCTATACCTATGTAGATACTATTTGATGTAATGGATTAGTTTAGTTGGCTATATTATATACAGTACGAGTAGAGGTACCTAAAAGAATGAATTACTTGTATTTTGTGACACTCAGTTACTCAATTGACTGCTTAGTTATTCAATTGACCATCGAGTCTATTTATATTGTTTGGCTCTCCGACGTGTTTTTTGTCACCCGACACACATAGACGAGCAACACGCCAGTCAGTACCTAGCAAGCATGACATAAAAAAGACAAGGCACTTTCTAATTAATTATACGGGATTTGCGCTACCAATATAATATGAATCATAGAAATTAGGTAATGAGAACAGCCTCCTGCAAGTAGATAATAAGAATAGATGCAAAGAACATCAAATAACAAAATTCATGGAAATTGGTGCATGATATTAGCCCCTACGGATCACAAAATTTGATTTTTTTAAATATTTAAAATTACAGCCGCAATTATCTAAATTTTAATGAGATGTGAAAGGCAGATCACCCACTGACTATTAGTAATTTAGAAATGGTGTTAATGAAATCAAAAAAGAATAATGATAAAAAGTAAGTCTATTCTCATATTGCTAAAAATGTTCCAATCAACGTATGAAATTGATCGATCTTTTGATATAAAATTTCTTTTGTCTGACCATCAGTTAGCCCTCTGTTGTCACATCTAAAAAATATACATCGTGGTCACAGGGAGTAGGAAATTTCATCCTTCCCGTGATTCGATTGAGCTAAAATTTGGTACACAGGTACCTTGGAAATATGCATCGACATTTGTTTTTGAAAAATCAATATGGGGATTGAGCTAGGGGCCAATGACGTCATCAGGTCCAAAAATGAAGTTTGTGCGATTGAGTTCAAATTAGTATGTAATACACATCCAGATAAAAAGGAAAAATAATGATTATCGATTTTTGTCGCCCCCAAACCTGAGAATTATAATTCAGAAGGTATCCAAAAAAAGTATTACATTTTGAGATGGCTCATCTTTATAATTCCTGAAATATGTGGGCTAGTAGTACAGATCAAGTTCACTAAAATTGATTTATAATATATACATAGCTTATAATGACTTTCTAAATCATTGTAGGTAATTGTTTTTGGTTAATTCAGTCACTAAATTAGAATTTTTTTAAATTACCTTTCTGATTGATCGTTCAGGCCTGGACCTAAACTTAGTGGACCTCAATTTCAGACTTTGATCAAAGTTAGTATATTTTTATGATTTTAATAATTTTTAAGTTATATATTTGAAGTTATTCCAATGAATTATTCTCAAGTTATGAGTAAATCAAATTTCCATTATAGAATGTTTTTTGACATTGTGGCCCAACTTTGATTTGTCAGAGGGCCGTCAGGTAACCTTGGGCGTAGTTTCGATTTTGGTCAGTGGGGGTGGGGGTCAAGGTTGTACTCAGCATATGGACAACAAATCAATAATCCATGATATGGAACGATGACAAGTTTGTAGTATATTTAATTATCCTAATTGAATTATTTGTAAAATGTACAATTTCATTAATTTGGACAGAAATTGATTTTTCAGAAGGCTATCTAGGATTCTTATTGCAAGTAGTTTAACTATTGATCTTGTTAATATATTGCCGTGTGCTTTTTATTTTTAGATTGTTTAAACAGTAAAGATAGGATAATGTTACAGAAACCACAAAATAGAAATTATTACCAAGTGCACGATGAACTCAAATGCATATCATTTTGTACCAAAGATCATATTTTAGAAACGCCGAAAGTTGTACCACGATCATCGAATTACGTGTAAGTGAATAGATCAATGCACCAGTTATAATAGTAGTTTCTAGTTGAAATATTTGATAATCAATAAAATTATTTATATACCTTTTTTTTATTTATATATCTTTTGGCACATTTTTATGTGATCCTCAACATTATGTATGTATAATATTGGATTTTTTAAATTTCACTTTTCTCATTTGCATCATGAGATAAAATGCCAATAAATTTATTTACTTTATTTTGTTTTGTTTTGTTTTAATTTCTTCATTGTTTATAAAAACAATTTTCACATTCTTTAATTAAAAATCATATGAGCTTGATCAACACTGTCTAAATAACTTTGATGAATCGATAATGTCTTATAAGGATTAGATATCATTGCCAATTTTTGAAATTATATTTATATTTTCTGTAGCGGAGCTTAGAACTCCGAAAGCGCTAAATAAATTGTTAAACATCACACCAATATCAATTATCTTTTTTGTTTGCATTGATATTGTGGTTGTGTTCGAGATTTGATCTTTATTATTATATATCTATTACCACAACCGAGTCCTTTTATCATCATATGTTATCTAATAAATAAAATTTAATCATGAAAATCCTTGTTTCCGTTCGTTTTAGCGTTTTGATCGCCTATTTACAAATTCATACATTTTTTAAAACGTTTTTTATTCTTTTTTAGACGAGGTAGTTGTTAATATTCTATATTGGCTTAGGGTACATCGCTTAATTGTGCATTGTTGTAGGATCAAATGTTTTCTAATTTTCTAGGTCAGCCCATAATCCCGTATGGTACAATTCAAATGTCACATCGTATAGTCAAGTTCCAAGTCACTGGGTAGGCGTTTACATTGCACTTTGTATGGCCGATAAGATATCTGTGGTTTTTACTGTGGAAGTTCATGCGGCTCCGAGTGGCCCTAAAGTTGGCTATAGTAAAGATATTGGTTTTACCTGTCAAGCAAAGGAGCTTGGATATCCAAAACCGACATTTCGGTGGTATCTTGTAAGTCAAATTATCATATTAACTATTCGTGTTGTGCAATAATGGTTTGTGACAAATATTTATCTGGGTCACTTTTTTAACCTTTCTCATATAAATACGTTTTTTGATGAAGGAACCAGGTAAAATATCATACGGATTGGGCTGAAATTTGGTATATAGATAGTTTGGAAGCTAAGTATTAAAGTTTGTCCATTTGATTTCAAATTTTAGTATATTGGTACTCAATAAATATTTGTTTGTGGAAAAACCTCTCAAATAGTTATAAAATTCATATCTTGCTCTAATTTGATTAGGGAGGTATTAGAAACATTCACATTTACGCTTGTTGGTCTATGAGGACCACCCCATATCAGGGCAAGTCTGTAAAAATGGATTTTCTCAATTAATCTTTTAATATATTTTTTAGATCATTTTCAGTGGTTTTAGAATAAATTCAGTCGCTAAAATTGAATTTCAGAAATCGATTTTCACTGTATCGATACCCAACATTTTAATGGTTCTAAAGTCCAACCGAAAGTTTTGCTCAAACCTGAGACTTACATCTATAGAAATCATATGCAGAATAAATCTTTACTGCAGAAAACATAAAAATAAGATATAATATCAGTCAAGCCTTCGGCAGTATTAACATCATAGAAATGAATGTAATTCAACCAAAAGATGGCTTCAGCATAAAAACAACATTCCTTCAAGATCAAATCAAAACTATGTAATCATGTGCATCTTGTTCTACACCCAAGCTGAAGCATGATAAGATGGGCAGTCAAGCTCGGTATTGAAAATACCATCTAGTATATCCGAAATTCAAAATCGAAATCCATAAAGCAAGCCGGTCAGAAATGAACAACGTATAAAATTGTGAGATAGTTATCATATGACGAGTATCCATGCAGTGCCAGAACACAAAAATGATAATTTTAAAGAATTGTATTGTATGGGAAGTTAATGATGACCCACAATGCTTTTAATGTGTTTCTTAGGTCATTTAAAGTGTTTTTTTGTTGAATTCACATACTAAAATAGAATGTTTGAAAGAAAAGATTTGTAATGCATTTTGGCCATGTATGGTCCCAAAATCAGTTTTGTATTTTCAATAAGGTTATGATTTTTTTATTTAGTACACTAAATAGTTAGGTGGGTTAGTTAAAATTTAGTTGCAAGAATGATAAAAGCATTAAACTTTGTCAAAATTTCCAAAGTAATTGAAGTAATATTAATAAAATTGTTTGACACTTGGGTATCTCTTTTAAAAATACAAAGAATGTTATATCTACTTTAGCATGAATTTATGATGTTTAGTAATTCGCATTATTAATTAAAAGTTGCTATAATTCAGATAAACCTCAGGCGAAAAAGAAAAAAACTATAGGGCTAGGAGCAGACAATTTAAAACCATAGATTAAAATTTATTAAAAACAATTTTTTTATCGAAATTATATCAATTTTTAAGTAATAATGTACATTAACAATCATAATTTTCTTATTAAAATTTGACTTCTATTTTTATTTTTTAAAAGAGACACATTAAGTGTCAAACAATTTTATTTATATTACTTCAAGTACTTAACTATATATCACTCGATTTTCATTAAAATAGAAGAAAACGGTACCCTGAACTGGACTAAGAATTGGAACATTATGTATAGCTAACTAAATAGAATAGTCTATAATATTTCATTCAATTATTGACAACACCAAATTGCTTTTAAATAATAAATTATATTTTATTAAGTTCCAACTTTTACAGATAAATTAAAACAAAAAAGCATAGTTTTTTCAACTAAACTGACCTTTACCTCTATGTATTTATGAGCAGTCCACCTGTAATTATGGTCAAAGCAACTGGATCCAAAAGAAAAATAGATGTAGCATGTACAATTTTTGAAGTCTATAATGTCACTTAATTTTTTATAACTATTTCGAGGTCATTATCATTATTTTTTGTGAAATTTCAACCATGTTTTTCATTGTTTTACAAATTTCTTTTAAAAGTATATATTCATTAAATATTTTTTATTTGAAACCTAAATTTGATTTCTGATCTGCTCTCAGGTTGCACCCCTAGCAGAAAAATCATTTTTTTAAAAGCTGCAATATATATACACTAATTCTCAAAATGAATGGAAATTTTATTCATTTGACCTGTCTATGGTCTAATTGAATATTCTTTTTCCTTTCATGGTCTTATTTTGTCATTTCTGCAAACATTTTCTGGGCCCAAGTTATCTAAGACCCTAACACCAAGAAAGCTAAAATTAGGCGCAAATTATAGAAATCCCTTCAAACTTCTCACAGATATTGTTGAGATTTGGCGAAACTACCCACAATTTTCACAATTCTAGGAAAACCAGAAAACTGTTTTGGACATAAAACCTCAATAAAGAACTTTTTTTTAAATTATTGTACAGGATTCGTGATGGGGATTACCTCATCAAATTTGACTACGGCATTTCTAATAAAGGAAGAATATTAACAATCGTTGTAGTAGAACACAGTCTTCAAAGTTGCAATTTACAATTAGATTTGTTCGAATGTTACCCAAACAAATCCGCCGTTTGAATTCGTGTGCATGAAATTTGCTGCCCATGATACCAAATTGAGTGTGTATAATATTTCGTTGGCTAGCACAAAACAACCAAAATGTCGGATTTTGTACCTGGGTGACTAGGGCTAGACTCACTTTTACGGGATTAATTGTAGGAGCCGAGCCTCCCCTGGCAACCTTGTACAATCGCCACTTGAGTGCTAGGGATATCAGAGAACAATAATAATAAAACGTAGAGAAGGATAGGTCACTATGAGCCGCACATAGTCGAAAAACAAAGTGACAAATTTCCGTTTTTTAAATTAATGACTTGGACAAGCAAATAACATAAAAATAAAATTGGTATTGGGACATAATTATTTTGTACAGTGTATCAAATTGGTTTGCATCTGGTTGACTTAGATAAGGTACTGACATCTGAAAAAATGGGTTTTACAGCTTTATTAATTCTACTAAAACCAGTATCATTTGCGAGTAATATAGATAAGTAGTATGTTTTTATCAAAGTATACCTGTTTCTTTATTATTGCTCTTAAACACTTTATTAATTCTACTAAAACCAGTATTTATAATTTTTTTTGATTAAAATCGTTAATATTAATAAAAGCTGATACATAGATGATAAAAAGTGGTGTAAATCTGTCAATGTTGGTTGGATGATAAACCATAAAACTGTCAAAATATGGGAAAGACTTGGTCATATGGGCATTTGTTAATAAAACCTCAGTGAGAGCAACCCAGGACTAACGAGGAACTGTTTAAATGTATATTTTTAATATACTCATATCGTAAACTTTTAAATCAATTGTTTAAAATGGGGAAGATTAATTTGAACTTATAAGAGAAATTTAAATTTCAAGGTCATAGCTCACGTGACATTTGTTTTGGACCGGCTGAAAGGGCTGAAAACATCAATTTTGAATGGACTAGAACTTGTTGTTGTTGGTGAGGTAGAACTGCAGTAGCTCTAGAGGGGTGATATTGAACTTTAACAACAAAACTGCCTCCTGATCTAAGTTTAATAAATAAAATCTCGCATCTGTTATAGGTACCACGTAGCCCTATACTATCTGGTCGGGTCGGGTGATCAGCGACTAAATCGGATCTCCCCCCAGATGTCTGGTGAGGAGGGTGGCTAGCAACCCCACAGGATTAAAAGCAAGATTTATTTTAAGAACGGATGAGCTCCACTGTGAACCAGAGATAGTGTCTCAATAAAAACACTCGATAGAAGGCAATTGCAAGCCACGAGAGCTTTCCTGCTAAAACACCACCCATAACCGAAACAATATGGAGAATAAAATCATTACTGCAGCGAACATTCAAAATAAGACCCTACTAACATCATAGTCGTAATCTATCCAAAAGATGTGTAAAAATATAAATATGGCTTCAACACAAAAACAACATCCTTTCAAGATCAATTCTAAACTATGTAATCATGTGCATCTTGTTCTACACCCAAGCTGAAGCAGGATAAGATGGCCAGTCAAGCTCGGTGATTGAAAATATCATCTAGTATATCCGAAATCCCAAAATCAAAATCCCTAAAAACAATCCGGTCAGAAATGAAAAATGTAAAATATTAAAAATGCAAAACAATAACAAGAAATATGGTGCTGGACTTAGGACCCTCAGAATAATTTATCATTACGAGGCTCAATCTAGTGGTTCTGGTGGACCCATGCAACTGGCAGAAAGCATCAGATGTCCATATTCCTATATCCTATGTGAAGGTATAATTGACCAACCATATAGCCTAATATTGGTACCTCATTCACTTAAGTGTTCTGGGCTGCTGGTCCATTATGTATACTCATAGATTCTTTCCAATTGAATGTCTTTTGTTTTAAATTTATTTTTAGAACTACAAAGTCACCATGTCATAAAACTGTTCAGTTTGTTTTAATCTTTAATTTTAGACTGATTGAATCTGAATGGCCCACTTTAATCCAGGAAGACGAGGTAACTGTTTATTTAATTTGTTATTCTGATTCTCCATGACATATAAAGTAGTCGATGGTACAAAAAGTAAAACTTTATGGATTCTATGTATCAGAAAATAAACTTTACTATCCATGCATAGAATAAAATAATTTATTAAATGTGCTTTGATAGTATTAAATAAACATTTCTGTTAGTTAGTATAGAATGGTTATTCTTTCTACTAAATTCCACTGCATATTTCAGTGACCTGTCTGTTGTAGGTTTGTCTCCACAGGACAGTTTGGCATATGACCCTGAATACGATCCGGATATGTTGGGATTTGAGGCACCTGAATTAGAATTTGACACCTCAGGTCTGGATTTGGAGGCAGATGAAGGTAGTCAATTTTATCTAGTATCTTTATTTTATATATAAGAAGGTACTGTGATAGTTACACGTTGATAAAAGGAATGAAGAATCGTTTTTCTATTAGTCGGTATATAATTTTTTTTCTAAATTTGCATATAACTATTTTAAAAATCGCAACATATGCTAGTACAGTCTAAGATGAAGACAAGGTTATAATAAACAAACGTTAGCTGCAAAAAAAAAACTATTACACGCAATGTTCTAGACAGTGAACTTATAGCTTTTAACCTGGAAATTGATATTGTTGTACTTTTGATAACTAATAAATTTTGTTGTGTTGAAAGAAAATTGGTTCATATCGTGAAAGAGGAATTTAGGTGTTGATCAATTTTTTTGGTGATTATCATAACATGTAGAAATTGTGTGAAAAGTGTCTGTCGAAAATCCAAAGTAAACGATATTTCTAGCCATATGCTGCTGCAGTTTTATTCCTGAATAGAATGTTAATTATCTTGCTTTTTTATCTTTGCTTCATTGAATTAGAGTTAAATTATAATACAAAAAAATCACTGCAGATTAACAACTGAATATACTTTTGGCATACTCTCGATATAGACACATACCTTCAAGGTTGTCTGTAGGGTTACGAATCCAATCCCTACACAGATTACACTATTACCAAGTAGGTAGGTGCACGCGAAGCATTTCAGTAAATTTCATGTAAAATGGCACTGTTTAACTTCAAATTATAGGTACCTGGCCTCATTAAGATTACTTTAGGAATCAAGTTGAGCCCTTTATGATTTCTAAGACAGAGAGACCTTAAAACGTTACATCAAGTGCTTGTTGCATTACCAGTATTCTTAAGTAGTGAGATTAATCTCAGATTTCTATTTTGATACGATAGGTTTCACATATTACATTCGATAAATTACACAAGTTTAAATTGCTTTTTCTTTCAGCTCTGGAAGCCTTTGATGGTGAGTAGACCTTTGATTGATCTGGCAATGAGGTTTATTTAGGCTTTCCCTGTTAATAGATGGATTAGACTTATTTGAAGTGTGACATTTTATGGGATGAACAGTCGTTTGTATAATTAGACCAGAAAGTGGGGGGGGGGGTAATCAATAAAACGGGCGCAAGGTCTGATGGGTTCATCGTGGCAGTACTCTGCTGAAGATGTTCAAAGGTAAAAGTTTTAAGTTGTAGAAATGGTGCATATTGTGCCAGGTGCCATCAAGACGCAAATATAAAGTACTTTTCCTATGCTAAAAGCATAGATATTGTATATTACTTTTAATACAATATCTATGACTAAAAGACTATATCGGTAAAAGAGAGTTGCTTCACTTTAAATTTACACCCTAGAAATTGTTTGGTTAATCGAAACTACCATTTTTGATTGTTTGACTTTGATGCTGCCCATAATATTTTCTATTTCCTACTATCATCATCATCAGTGCCGTCTCCTGTAGAGGTTGGCTGCCATGATCCGCCACTT
>JAUYWI010089974.1:0-23511 GCA_034780595.1 Parotoplana pacifica | reverse complement strand
CAGGTTTGAGCCTACCTACGACTGATGAGACCCAAAAAGGTCGAAACCGGTCTCGTAGTGGCTTTGCTGGTGAATAACAATTAATTAATGTAATTCTTTACAGTTGTGGGAACACTTTCTATTTGATAAATTCTGAAATATTCTTTAATTTAAACAATATTTGTATTAAAATTTATTGTATAATTAACAAAAACAAAAGCATACTTTCTATTTACACATCGATTTATTTTAATTATAAAATTAGTTTCTATTTGCCTTTTATAGTTGCCTACCAAAAATTATTTTATGAATAACTTTTATCTATTGATTGACTGTGGTTACTACTTGATTAGAATATTCATTAGATTACCGAACTAATTCTTTGCGTTTTGTGTGTTTATTTTGTGTTTCCTTAGAACTTTACCTTAAAGTGTTTCCATGATTAACTGATACATACTTCTCCGATAATAACTATTTGTTTGTAAGAACAATGTTATTATTGTTATAAGTACAAATTTAGTAGTATAAGGAGAATTTTGGAGTTTAACATCCGATGTCAATGTAGGGAGAACTCCTTTCATCACTTTAGATCAAAAAGAACTGTTACCAGTCACATTGCTTCCACCATTGATACTGGCAGAAAAACCGCTAATGACAACACCGCCATCGTTTGTTTCTGCCTTCTGCTTGGCTTTCTAATTTTGGCTCTCATTTCATATCAAGATATACATCTGGTTGTTTTTCCTTTTGTGGACCCGATCATATGTTAATATTTTGTTATGGATTTAGAAAATTACGAATTTGTCCTCAAATATAACTCTTGGGTCACAACACTGGCTGAAATATATTAACCGTTTTTCTCGGTTATTGAGTTAAGATTTGCTTCCATGCTTGGTACATCTGATGAATTTCACTACTGAGCCTAAATCCCAAGGCCATTAGTTTCAATGTCAGAGGCAACAACTACCTCAAAAATAATCAGAGAAAAGGTGAAAATGCGCACACCCCCTCCAGATTATATTATTAAATCTATAAATTCGAGAAAGAGGTTTCAAACTAGTCAAATAAATTTGTCGTATTAAAAAATATAAGCATATTGAGGAATAATGGAAAATTTATTCAAAATCGTAGAAGTTATTTTTGTCATCCAAATAAATACTTATGGTATCTTAGTCGTTTTACTTAAGCTTTATAAATAAGACTTTTATCTAGGCCAATGGCTGTAAGCTTCAAAGCTCAGCCCTCCCTCGAGCTATTTTGACCTCTTCTAGACTTAAAATTCATACCACTATTTACTTTGACTCCAAATATTAAGTGTACCTACCAAATTTGATCTAAATCAGTTAAATAGTTTAATTTGATAATACTTTCTTATTTTGACTTTTTTGTACATTTTATTCTAGTTCTGCTTCATCACCTATATCATAGTCCAAACATCATCCGAGATTTTCGTATAAGTAATGTTCACAAACTATGATTATATGAGCATTTGCGAACAAGACATCTTTGTTGTCAATAATAACTTTCACTTATTCATTTCGTTTGCCAACAATATAGAACTTTTCTATTGTCACATGCACATATGATTTTATGATTATTTGACCTAAGAACCTTAGTTACCACATTCTCTGGTGTTAGTGCTATCGAACGTTTGCCAGCTTTTTAATTTTTTAATTTATTTTCTTTACATTTGCATATTTGCTGCATTTAAGATTTCATTCTACATATTAGCAACTGTTTCCGGGACGCTGATATTGATTGTGATCAAAGAATTTTTTTATTTTTTTTTGTATGTTATATTCTGATTTTTTAATAAAAACGTTGCTGATAGTATTTTGTGGCACTATATCCATTTTCAAATATTTCGTTTTAGACGCATGTTTATATGTATTTCCGAGTTTCTACACAATTTTGCATCGAATTTGCTTTTTATTATATTGAGATTCATCAATTAAGGTGATGGTGATCTATTCCATAGTCACTGTTCAAGAAAGTCTTGCATTTTTTACTGACTAGTTGTAGAATAGAAGAATAGATGTCCCCTAAGGAAAAAAATAGAGTGGCGTCTTTTTAGATCTATTGTGGTACAACATCGTGTGCTTCAGGTTTTCCTAAGTCATGTTAATATTACACAGTTTCTTTTACTGAATTTTCATCGTTCTTTATGCACTTATTCTAAAACTATTTCTTTTGTAATCCTTCTAACAACACTCTTAGTAAATTAATTGTTTTGGAATTTGGTTAAATTGGGTATATTAGTATATCTCTTTGATGATTAAAAATATTAAAACTTCATTCACTATTTAAATAGTTGCATTATAGTCGTTTTTTCAATGTTTTGGCAAATGTAGCCATTTACTATTTTAAACAGGTACTTACTGGTTTTTAATTTAGAAAAGTTGTGTTAGAGGCATATAAAAGTAAAATGTATTGTTATACCTATTGGATGATAAGTAACTGATGTTTACCAAAACCGAAAGATGAACAATTAACCGACAGCTGCTTCTCTGTATTTTTTAAAGAAAAAACAACAACATTATAAAATCTTTTTGTATGTTTATTGTTTTGCAATACATGTAAACTAAAATGGCTATAGTCATGGCGACTATACGATTTAAAAGTTGTTTTATTCTTAGTTTCCGTTCTGTAACGATGTTCTTCAGCATACAAGTTCCGCCTTTTCTGTTTTTTTGTTTTTAATGACAGTTTTTTCGTATATTAAAAACTCATTAATATACTATCAATAGATTCAACTTCAGTTGATTAAAAATTGAAATACATGATTTATGAATAATAATTTGTAACATGTAAGTATTATGCATTTATTTGCCTAATATTTAGATTTACATAAACAGTAACCACATGGTTAATTTCTTGAATGATGTAACGATTGTAATTTCGAAAAGTTTAATGTTATAAAAAAATTGTAACAAGTAGTTATGCATAAAAATATCGTTAAATGCAAATTTAAAAGGCATGTAATCTTACTCTTGTAGGGCTCTCAGAATACAGATTTGCGCTACTCTTCTGTGGCGTATGTGATGTAAGAATAGGCAACTGATGAATATCAGTAGAGGAACTACAATAAGAGTTGGCTTTCGAATTGTTCCCAGCTCCTAAAAAAACGAAAAACACTTTTATACAAATATACTTCCTATAAGTATTTAAGACTCAGAAATATTCATAAAAAGTTGTTATACGTATCTTCAAGTCTCTATCTACCACAAGTGAACAATCCAGCGAAAACAAAGCAGGAAACGTATTATTATTTTCCCAAATTCACATGTATATACCTATATGTATATTGCAATCCAAAAATATACAAAATAATAGGATTTCAAATATACCAGGTGTTTATAGCGTTTATATAAAAACTATATATTTTTGCCTTTTTAACAAACCACTTAAGTTGAAATTAGGTGAACAGATACTTAATCTCTGAAAGAAGCAGCAGCAAAAATAATTTTTGTCTTCATAAATTGTTAAAGGGGCTATGTAAGGCCCCATAGAATGAAGTCCAAAGAACAATCTATAAAATCTACATATTAATACCTTTTTAGGACAACTGTCTCTGATATTTGGGTTTCTATGATATACATACCTATGTATGTATCTGGTTAAATACAAATTCGAATTACACTGTAAAAGTATCTTTGGACCTGAAAAAGTCATAAATTTTTGAAAACGTTAATTTGATTTTTTGATAATGATTCTATCCAAGATCTGTGCGCTAAATTTGGTCTCCACATTCAGTGGCACCTATGAAAGACAAATGTGAGTTTTATTGTAAAAAGAATTGTTCATAGATTTTATAGGAGATTAAAATGTTGAATAAAGTCACCTATGAAATATATAATCAAAAGTTTCCTAAAAAGTTGTTTAATTTATGTTTAGGTGCAACTGGTTAGTTATATGAACCGAATCTGAAGTCCCTTATAGAAATTTCATTTTTTGAAACTGTTGATGTTATTGAATTGCACTAACTTAAGTCCCCATCATTATTTAAAACAGAATTTGTTTATGTGTAGCTTATTTTATAAAAAGTAATTGTTGCAAGTTCAAAATTCATTTATGTAGAAATATTAAGACTATTTTTCGATAATATTTTATTAATTTTATAATTTTACATAATTATGATATTCAGAAAACTATTTAACGCACATTAATTACAGTACATTTGATTGGAATCTTCTTATATCCAGTAATAATTAATTAAAAGTATTAGATATTTGCTGTCAAAATAATCATTTTAATTGCATGCAAAATTTGTACTTTCATCTGCCTTGTGACAAAACATCACGTTTAACAATTCATTTTTTGTTTTTTAAACAATGTCTTGAAAACAGTTGTCACAATCTTAAAAATGCTATTTTAAAAAACAATTAAGTGTTACTTTCTTTCTTTATATCTATTTAAAATTACTTATAATTTTTATTAAATTTATAAAAATTAAACAAAATAAAGATATGTTAGCATTGTGTAGTAATCAATTATTACAAAAATATTATTTTAAGATCTGGAAAAATATTGCTCTGTTGGAACGTGACATTTCTTATCGCAGGCAGCAGCGTGATAGAACGGTTTGGCTTGCATTACCAATTCGAATACGATTCATTTCCGAGGTTTTTGTGTGATTTTTTAAATCGAAATGATTGATGTTAATTCATATTATTATACCTATATATAAAAAAACGAGCTATTATATTGAGCCCTAACCCAAGCCTACATGTACCGGCCGCTAAGTTAATTTTCCTCCGTTTTATAGAATAATACGGCTAACTAGATCCTCGATTTATCATTTGCAAAAGACATTTTCCTTGCTTGTTTATTTATCTGCTTAGTCTGCACGTTGGAATTTTGGTTGACTTCCAAACCCAGTGTATTTATTATTAGGTGAATAGATAGGTAGGTACCTATTTTGTATGTAGTTGTATCAAATAACATCATAGCTTGCAGTTCAAATATGTAACAATAACTGACGTCAATTTAATTGTGTGCTTAATAAAATCAAAGCAATAAAAAAATCATTTTTATTTTAAATATTTTTTATGTATTAAAATGCTGTGTTATTCAAATTTATATATTTTTTTATTGGCAGATAGTTTCTGATGTCAATTGTTTTAAAAAATAATGAAAATATTATTGTATAATAGAAATTCAAACATAAAATAGCATTCTGATTCATATAATAAACGTTGCACAATTAATATACCTTTTTTAGTATTAAAATACATACCTTTATTCTCTTTTCTTTTTGATATTTCTGAAAGATCTTATAAAATTTTAATTTGATAGTTAAAGTTTTGAATTTAAAAGTTGCTTAGGCAAGTTTTAAAGCGCCATATTTGGTAAAAAAAAACTTTCAATAGATGCGTAATTAAAATCAAACGTTAAGGCAAATTGAGTTTTTGTAATGAACACAATAAACTAAATTCACATAATATGTAATGGGTGGGATTTAATTACCAAAATAAAGAAATTTAAATTTATGATTAGATTGCGTTCAGAAGCGGAAATCATATATAATGGATGACATTCGGTCATCATAGAGCAACTCATCGTCAAGTTCGACAACTTTTTGAAAATGAAATTGAATTGGATTTGGAAGTACAAATTGAGCTCAAAAATTAGTTCTGATTTTTTTATGAATGAAACTTATAAAATCTATGAATGAAACTAAAGTTATACAGAAGTTTAATTAGGAACAATAATATGACGAATTTCCTTATAGACAACTAATAGAAACTATCATGACTACCAGAAAACGTCCCAAGACGCACTAAAAGATTAGAACAACAAAGGTTTATTATATTTTGGCTTTACTTGTGTTGTTGAATAAATACGCATCTAAATATCCACAGACAAAGTCGTCTCATTTCCTCAAATTATAATTTCAAACGATGTAAATGCAATGAAATTGATCATCATCCGCTTGCAAGTTACACAAAACATTCTACACCAGAAATCCAGATCCGAGCTGTATACTTTCAATCAGAAAATATGTTCGATGTAAATTTGTATTTAAACTATAAATTTTGAATTTATTGATCAAAACTAATGATTCCACAACAGTGCCTACAGATTTTATTACTAATTTTAATTTAATGAACTTAAATTATCGTCTTCTAAAACTTCAACCTTATTCCTAACTATTAGTTTTCACATATTATGAGCAATAAGATATTTTTTATTATTCAAACAATTTTATTAGAAATTGTTATTATTTACTTACAAGATGGAATCATATATAAAGAAACAGAAATTGTGTCTTTTTATTTGGTTTCGTATCTGAGTTAAGGCTCTCTAACAAATCGATATCACATAACAAAAATAATGTCCTCTAACAATAAATGATTTCTTCCAATAACAAAATGAAGTCCTCTAAAAATATAAATGTTATCAACAATACATGATTTCCCCTTACAATAAAATGATGTCCTCTAACAGTAAATGATGTGTTCTAACAATAAAATGATGGTTTCTTAGAATAAAGGATTTCCTCTTACACTAGATTGATGTCCTTTAACAAGTAAATAAAATACTCTAATAATATAATGATTTCCTCAAAAATAAAAGATTTCTTCTAACAATAAAAATGTCCTTTAACAATAAATATTTCCTCTAACAATAAAAGATTTCCTCTAACAATAAATGATTTCTTCTAACAAAAAACGATGTCCTCTAAGAATCAAATGATGTGTTCTAACAATAAATGGTCTTTGACAATAAAATGATTAACTTCTAAAACTAAAAGTGATGTTCTCTAACAAAAAAATGATGTAATCCAACAACAAGTAATTTCATGAAACAATAAAATGACCTATAATAATAATGATTTACTCTAACAAGAAAATATTTCCTCTAACAAGAAAATGACCTTTAAAAATATACAATAAATGATGTCCTTTTACAGTAAATGATTCCTCTAATATTAAAGTGATGTTTTCTCTTACAATAAAAAAAATCTCTAACTATTAAATTAACTACTGTAACAATAAAATGATGTGCTCTAACAACAAAACTACTTTTCTATAACAATGGAATGATTTTCTCTAACAATAAAATGATGATCTCTAACAATTAAATAAAGTCTTCTAGCATTCGGATTGTTTTGTCACAAAATAAAATAATGTCTAACAATAAAAGGATGCCCCCTAACAATAGGATGATGTCCGCTAACAAAGAGATAATGTCCTCTAAAAATAAGTTGGTGGTCTCTAACAATAAATCAATATTTCTTTTTTACGTAGTTGTTGTATTTTGAAGATTCTTTCTTTTGTTTTTCTTCATGTTGCTTCAGGAATACTGTAGTCTTATTTATTAAAATATTATTAATATATTTTTTATCAATTCAGTATGTTAGTTTTGAATATTATAGAAAGATATTTTCAATATATAACAAATGAGATATTCCTTCCACCAAAGAAAAGTGTCATTTAATTAGATTGTGACGGTCAGTGTAAGTTTCCGGTATTTTGTTTTAACGGAAGTATTGAAAATATTTTCAATTGACATCTGACAAAGATAATGGTGATTATATAAAAGTTACTTTTATTTTCAATATTGAAAAAAAATTATATACTGGAAACATAAATTTACGAAAAACATTTCTTCAATGGGGAAATTTTAAAAATTATATTTCATAGTCATATAGGGGCAATTAAAAGTAACCCAGCTAAGTAGCCCGAGTCAGATTCAGATTTTATAAAAATATTTACTAATAAAATGAGTTTCATTTTTTTTAAATTTAAATTTGGGTTCTAAAGTTAAATTTAAGTAATTTAAGTAATTCTAAATAAATCAACTCTAGCATGGTTACTTTTAAGTGGGCCGGCCACCTCTTGTCACTGACAACTGGGTCAATTGTTTTAAATCTGCAACAAATTGTTTATGTTTATGAAAAGTAAATTATAATAGGTATTCGCTGAGATTCAAAAGGGTCACTTTAAAAGTACATAGTCTCATCATGCAAAACACAACTTTCCATTTAAACGAAATGGAGCCGGTCGGAAGATGAGACCCCCAGGTCGGAGGGCTACCTATTAGTTATTGGGAAAGAGCATATGGGTATTCGGAGTACTTGCATACGAAATGAATTTACTGAATCAAAGCCTCAATTCCCAATAAGAAGTTCAGCAACTGTGTGTGTGATGGAAAGTAGACCTAACTGCTGGAAAGCTAGGACCAGAGAAAATTGGGACATAGAATGTTAGAAGTATGTATGAAGGAAAATTTGATGTTATCAAATCTGAAATTAACAGAAAGAAAGTAAATCTCTAAGGAATAAGTGAACTCAGATGGACCGGATTAAGGTATTTCAACTCCGGAGACTTTGAAATTTACTTCTCTGAAAATGAGAAGCAAAAGAAAAATGGGGTCACTTTCATCTGCGACAAGGAAATTAGGAAATCAGTGCCGGGGTTTAAATCCAGTCAGTGATAGAGTTATCTCCATTCGTCTTCGAAGCAACCCAATAAATATTACCTGCATCCAAGCCAATGCACCTACATCAGCTGCAGATGAGGAAGAGATTGAAGCTTTCTACGAGGATATTCATTCAGAAAATCGTCGACTCGTCATTCAAAGGAGACATTCTTCACTTCATGGGTGACTGGAACGAATTTTGAACCTGGAGTAACAGGAAAGTTTGGGTGTGGCTAAAAGAAAGGAGAGAGGTCAAGGACTCATTGATTTGCACATAATGAATACCCGTTTCCAGCAGTGTGCTAGAAGGCAATAAATACGTGATCTTCACCAGACGGAAAAACTAGAGATCAAATTGACTTCTTTATGTGCCAAAACAGATGGTCTAGCTCAGTTGAAGGTCAAACAATTGAGGTAGTTGAACAATTCAACTTCTTGGGAGCCCTCACCACTAGAGACAATGTAAATTCAGTGGCAATAAATGGAAGAATTAGACTTGGGAAAGCTGCTATGATAAGTCTGAACTAAAACTAAACTGATTAGTGCTCTGATCTTTCCAATGGTTCTTTATGCTGCAGAAACATTGGCCATGAAGATTAAAGATAGAAGAAAAATTGATGCTTTTGAGATGTAGTGTTGGGGTAAATTGTTGAAAGTGACCTGGATAGATTGTCGAACAAACTTCTGGATTGCCAATCAAATCAGATGTGTCCAAACCTTGGAGGCTCGCATTGTTCTGCAAAGTCTAAGATACTTTGGTCATATTGTTCGGAAGGATGGATGTCTGGAGAAAGACATTATGTTATCAAGATACACAGCAACAAGAAGGCAAGGAAGATCCCTCGGACGGAAACAATCAAGAAATACTCATCAATGAACCTAACAGAGATGACAACGCCGTCTCGTGACCGTAGAAAATGGAGGAAGCTCCTGCATGATATCACCAGGAACCGTTATCGGTTCGATGGTACAAGGTGACACAAGGTGAGTCGCATTTGAGATTTGACATTGATTTAGTTTCCAAAATAGCATCAATAATTACCATTGAACATTCATTCTTATCATATTTAAGATTGATATTATTATAATGATTGGTTAAATATTGCATAAATTACGGTTATTTCTCAAGGCTACAAAAATGGCACATAACTTCTAGCTGGTAACCAGGCAATTTTGAAGAATTATTTTAATGATTACAAATATATCTTAATTTCAGTATTAGGTGTATTTTTTATCCATAAAAATAATATTTCTCTTCCTACAGAAGTATATCTACCAACTACTATATTGTGTTACAGTTGGTTAGGGATTTTAGTTTTAAACATGTTTATCTAATCGTCTGCTTTGAAATTTTATGGTATTTTACGTTTGGCTTTTGTTCTCTATGTGATAGCAGCATGTTTTAATGTACGTTTTAATGTTTTAATGTATGTTACCATTTCTACCTAATTTGTATTAGTTATATTCTAAAATAGAACTATATAGAAATCTAAAATGGTATCGCCCTGTTTCCTATGTTATTATCAATATCGGACTTAATACAAAAATTGTTTGTTATTTGACTTGAAATATTTAGTAAAAGAAACAAAAGTCTATTTTTTCTACATGGACATATGTATCGTTCAAAGCTATTCAGTGATTAGACTAATCACGTTTATTATGACCATTGCATAATTGCTACTAGTCACAATTCCGATTGGGAAAGGTAAATTTAACGGTTTATAATAATATATCATCCGACATTTCTCAGATTTCATGGGTTTAGAAACTTGGGATCTATGTATAGTAGTAATCTGGTGGGTGTGGGTGACATCTCCGGACAAGCGGCTTTATTCGTCACTTTTTCAATTCTATTAAGTCACCCTATCAGTCAGTCAAATATAGTTAAAATGTCAACCTGGAAAGATCACAGTGGATGTTTGTAAAAGCATAATGGTATAGTGTAGTGACGACGATGACTGGATAGTACAAAAAAGCAGTAAATTATATTTTGCTAGAAGGATCTAAAGAAAGAATTTCGAGCTGTGACTTTTATAGTCTACGCTGTTCAATAGGTAATGTGTATTTAAAAATCAAATGTAGAATTTTGTCAAATTAGAAATGTAAGTATGGGTATGTTTTTTATTTATAATGTTTATTAATTTATTTTTGGGTTTGCTTGTCCAAAGGCAGTCAGTTTTAGAGCATTAAGAGTAATAATTAAAAAGATGACTTTAAATGAATTTATATGTGGTTTAAACGACACCAAGTAATAGTACTTATCCTTAAAAATATGTGCATTATAAAACATTTTATGTTTTTCAGCTAAAGGTACGTCTGTTATTAATTTGATGACTTAATCTCCACAATAAACAGTTTTACTTTTCCGAAGCTGGCGGTTTTATTAGTCGTGATTAGTATTCTGACCCTGATCCCTAAAAGGCAAATCACTCTGTAACTAAGACACGTTAAACTGGAGATTTTTTTAGTATTAATGATAAATGGAAAGATATCCACCTAGCTGGAATTGGACTGTTCTGTACAACATCATTACACAAAATATAATGGTTTACTAATAGATCTGAAATAGTTGTAAAAGACATTTTTCAAAATAATCAACAATATCAGAAGCAGCTGTGGTCAAGAAACTGGGTTGTATAATGCCTACATGTTCCAGGTCTGAATTTGGACAACGCTTTTCACATATGTGCAGAGATCATAATGGGTACAAATCAGGTAGAATGCTTTTAGTAAGGGTGTTTTATTTTATTATTACTAAATGTTCCTGTGCCATAAAGATCGATTTCAATGGTTATAGTTAGTTTGTGAAAATTACAACTATTTGAGCCCATTATTTTGACGTTAAATAAATAAACAATATTACTAATGATTCAGATCCATCAGGCACTGTTTTTGTCGTAAAATGTATAAATTATTTCATTTAAAAGTAGGCTGGGATTTTTTTAATTACAATGTTATGTTTTAAAGATGTATCAATTCTGGAATGCTAAAATTATCCTGAAGCTTATAAAACTAAGATCATCCCCATTCATCAAGAAAAATATTCTAGTGGAGACAAATAGCGTTGCCTAAAAAAACAACCATGATGCACAGTTGCATGCACAAGAAAAATTATAGTTATTGGAATAAGTTTTCTTATTCTTAGTAGGTATAACAGACATCCTTAAATACAATATTCCAATGAACTAGAAGCAATGTAACATGTTGAAATTAATTGGACATGATTTCAGTTATTAAGGTGTTCAAGTCATTATTATTTAAAAAAAGAATTTCCATTGAGATGTAACATGTCCATTTATTATAGGAACCCATATACTTAATTTTACTTTATTATTTAACCACGAACAATATATATGTACGTAGGTATAATTGATACCACAAGAAACTTGTTATATACAAGTATTAAATATATTGAACCACTAATGTAATTAGTGTAATTGTAAAATTCATATGAAAAATGAAATTACACATATCAATTTTGAATGACTATGAGTTACCTAAATCTATTTTTTTAGATCTCTCTGTGTAGGTAGATCTATTAAAAAATTGGTATACCAAAATTCGCGCTGCTATTATAGGATCACTACTACACTGCACATTCCATTAAGTGTTCTAAATTATTAAAGAAAATAAAGAGTATTATAAAGTTACATGAATTTGAAGACAAAATAGTATTGCTTAGTAGGATAAGCTATTACTGAATTTAGCAAAATCTAAAATCATAATATGGAAGTAATAAAAATGTAATTTTCACTAGGTATTTCAAAATTAAAAAGCCAAATTTGTTTTTCAGATGTGAAATTTATCAGTACCTATCTTAAATTGTGTTTTTCATATTTTCTTTCTTTATCAACACAGATCTTAATCATATTTAGCATCCAGAGCGTGCTAATGTCCTATTCTTTTGATTAGTTTTTTTAATGTAGTGTACATGTGGTGTTTAATTGCTTCTCTGGTGTTCCTTTTAATTTTATAAAAAATATATATACAACTACAAAATGATAAACATTTTATACAATAATTCGTTTATAATTTTAAAATGCTTCACAATTTGGCATTTGCTTCATTCAATCTACTTTTATTTATTTTTTTAAATATTAAGTACATTCAAATTACTTTGAGAATTTTAATATAGAATGCAATCTATGTACATACCTAAACCTAAATTAAAATCATAACTTTTTTATTTCCAAAAAATTACGCCGGTAACGATTCAAAGTCAATAATAGAAATATTGCAATCTACATATTATTTTTTACATTTTTGTTTTATATAATATAATTTATTGTTTATATTTAAAAATTTAGTATGACTATTAGAATCATTTTATTATGCAAATATAGTATGAAACATACATATTAGTTTATGTTTCAGTTCATTCATTTAGGTTTGTTTCTCAATTATACTTTGAAATCTATATTTTATTAACTGTATAACTTTGTAACTTGTAATGGAACTAAAACTGTGTCATTTTAAATTGTTGCATGTTCCAAAAACGAAATTAATATATATATGTATTATATGGAAGTGTTTATTGCTTGACATATTATTTATTCTTTACTTATAAAAATGCGTCTTAAACGTTTTAAATCCTTTTGCTTAAAAGTTAAAATGCTTTGCATATTGAAAAAAAGTAAAATTACAAGTTCAATAATAAATGCTAATGATTGTGGCGACATTCCTCAATGAATGCACTGGAGGACGAACACGCAAAACTGGTTATCAATACAAAGCGACTAAAAGGAAAGGTTTTACTTTCTATTATCTTTGACTAATTAATCTACAATAGTGAAACAGAATGTAACAATGAATTATTTTCCTTATAATTAGCTAAAACAAAATTCTGATTGTAAATCAAAAACTGTTTATGTTAAAACAGGGAAGCCTCTATGTGTTTTAACTCTAAATAAATTTTATTTTAATCATCTCCTAAAGAATAGAGTTGTATAGATTGATATGTAAAATAATAAAGTTGTTTACCCAGATTATGTATGTGTATTAATTATGTATGGTGGAGAACAGTATCTCAATTTGTACGAAACATGTAATTGAATATTATTATGTAATAATTAACAAAATAATTATATCCTTCGGCTTGTATAAACATTACATTGAATAAGCTTTTACTTTTTTGCATATTGTTTACAAAATGCTGTATTCTAAGGGAGTATTAGAGTTAGCTTACACTATAAATATATAATTTTGAAAGTTTCATGAATAGTACTAATTAATAAAATAAAATTATCTAGTTTGACTTATTATAAATTTATTTTATCTAACATAATTATAATTACAAATAACAACTATTTAAATTTTACATGGGAGCAGCATTTCTGAAACCTTTTGAAATGTTTCCTTATTTAAGTGTTTATCTCTGCCAAATAATAAGAGAAGATAGCTTCACGGAATCAATAATATCATTTTAGATTAAATTAAAATTGACATATATTTGTTACCAAAACATAAGCATCAATTTGC
Organism: Parotoplana pacifica; assembly: GCA_034780595.1. Taxonomy (NCBI): domain Eukaryota; kingdom Metazoa; phylum Platyhelminthes; order Proseriata; family Otoplanidae; genus Parotoplana; species Parotoplana pacifica. The sequence continues at coordinate 9,630 of JAUYWI010089974.1, read as the reverse complement.
TTTTTTTATCATTTAGCTTACATATTAATAACAGTTTTAGTTAAAATCAGAGCCAAAACATATTTGTTAATATTTCCACTAGACAGCAGGTATCTACAAAATTATTATTCTTTGACATCTATAAGTATTCAAAATTTATAAACCAAACGAAAAGTGTTCACAATTATGTCCCCCCCCCCAACGTAGAACTAGTTCCCCAATTTAATTCAAAAATTCTATTTCTAAAAACGTAGAAATTTCAAAAATAGTAAGAAAAACATTGTTTACATGACCACAGAAATTGGATTTTATTTGGTAAATTCCTAAAGAAATTTAAATATCAAATATCTTGTATTTATTGTATAAATGTTTTTAATATATTGGAACAAAAGGTGGATGTGTTCCAAATTTTAAAAAAATAATATATTAAAATAAAAATTCTGTATAATTTCCTGATAATAATATTCTAATCATAATTAATTCATCGTATACCCAAAAATCAATACAATTTTCTTTAAAGTGAACGAAGAAAAGAGGGGTTAAAATTAATAAAAAAAACTATGTTAAGCAATTCTTTCAACATGTATGAATCTTTTTGAGCTCTTAGTTCTAAATCCCATCAACAAATTTCTTTTCTTTATAGCTGTTTTCATTATTAACAATGCGTTAGTTCGAGCACGCAAACTTCGCTCTATTAGCTCCTTAATAGTGCTTACATATATCGGGCTAAATTATTTATCTTCAGTGAACTTCAATCAAACGGAAATATTAAAGATATCCTTACTCTGTTGCCTTTGAGATGTTTCACTTGCTTTTGTCCTGATTCTTTTATGGCTACCGCCACAAAATAATGTAGGAATATTTAGATAGGTGATGAAATCTATATTAGTATTAAGTGTAATTAATTCAATACATTAATAGCTATAATTCTTTTCTTTAATTAGATATTAAGTTTCATTATAAAGAAATAATCATATCTCTTAAAAAACGAGAATAAATGACAATAAAAAAACTTTAATATGGGCTATATACCATTTTATTGATTTAGTAATGTTCAGAGGTTAACCTAAAGTATCCAAATTGTTCTATTTTTTCTGTTTATAAAATTCATGAATCAAATTTTTAAAACATGCCTTAAAACTACACAAAAACTGATGGATACATGCAAATAATTAAAAAAACTAATTACGTTGTTTGTAAATGTCTTATTCTTAAATATAATGGCGTAATCATAGAAATAGATATACAGGTAATGTACTTTATCCATTTCTATGGCAAAATTCAAAAGTCGTACATATTTTCATATTTAAAATGTCGAAGTTAAAATATCATTAATCTATCTGTCGTTTTTATTAAAATTTAGATAATACATTCCTCGTAATCATTGTTTACATAATAGAGACTTATATAAGTGTGGTAAACAATAATTACAACATTATTTTACCTACATTCTATTTAAGAGATTTTAATCGTGACATTATAATTAGAATGACAAATAGATTAATAAATATAAAAAAATAAATTATGCCATTATATTTAAGCATGCGACGCAATTATTTCGGTCCAACGCAATTTCAAAAAAATATAACAATTAAGTCAGTAAAACTAAATCTACCTGATATTTAGCGAAAACTACCTATCACTCAATTTAACAATTAGAATCCAACAACTCATGGAATGTATTTCTGTAAAAACTGCGTCGGAATGGCATCAAACTAAATCAATTCCGATAGAAAAACCATCGGAATATTTTTTCACAAGAGAATTTTTTTGTTTCCCGAGGCAAAATTGTGTAAAATGTGTCGGTATTCCGACGGATTTTCACAATAATCCTCACGAAATTGCATCTCATTTACTTCAAAATGTAACCAATGTTTGTATTACAATTTGTGGAATTATATTTGAAACATTTTTATCTTTGTTGCATTTTAATAAAAACTACTTTACTAAAAGCTAACTAGGGTACCTAAATATTACTATTTTCAAGTTATAACTATTTTTAAGTTTTCTGTAGGCCGAAATACAATTATTTGTTACGAATTTAGTTGTTTCTAAGGTAACTGCAGTACCGTAATAAGGTAGCTAGCTCATATGTTAGTTATCAATTTCTTTTCATCAAACATTAACATACTCGACCTCTCGTTCAACCAGAATGCATCTAATGACATTAAATTTTTCTAATTCGTAACAAAAACACCTCGCCCTTTGACTCAAACACGCACTGTATTCTTTTACTGAAATCACAACTCAAACATAATATATAATAAAGTTTGTTTCTAATTCACACAATACAATGTTTTTTTTAAAGAAAGACAATATTTCCAAAAATAGTTTGTGTATTTCATACACATTTGAACAACAAACTTAGTGGTCATTTTAAAGATATACTGCTATACTGTTCTTAGATCAATGGATGATTTCAAACTTTTTAGAAAAAATATGCTTAAGCACTGGATTGTTGTTTGGTGACAATATTATAAGGTCGTGGATCAGTTCACTTGTATAACTATGTTTATTAGTTTAAATAAAATTAAGATAGAACGAAGTACGGTTCAGATAATTCCGGATTTTGGGTTCGTTAAACCTTTTGTTCATATGGGAGGAGACTCAATGATTTAGAAAAATTGATGTAATCACATTTGGTGAGTGGCATGAACAAGTTTGTAATACATTGCAATCGATTTTGTATGATCGAACTAACAAACTTTAAACTATCTTCCACCAGATTATTTTATCTAAATTTGTAAAACACTAATAAAAGACAATAAAGGTAAATAGAACAGTATACTGTATACAAAATTATATAAACTTAGAGTTAGGAAACAGTTACGTAAAACATGACTATTAAATTTGTTTACCACTATGTATATTGATAATTTTATAAATTCAGTATCTTTAAAGAGTACACCAATATTTAATGTATTTTAAAAGATCTACGTAATAAATGAATCATTTTTATACTGTATACAATACGTGTCAAAGCAATTACTGGAGTTGTTTTATATCTACAGACATAGTCTGCCTGTCTATCAATATATTTTTAGCGAAGCTTGTTGTTGGTTTTCAAACAAATCGTCATGAACGTACATAAAAATACATGATTTTAAAAGACTGCTTTTATCAATATACTCATGTTTAGTTAATTTAGTAATAATATAAAAAGCCTCATGTGTTTTCTCTAATTAAACTAAATCTAACTATGTACTCGTATGATCATTAAAAAATTAATTAAAGAAAAGATCCAACTCTAATGATTGCAAACTATATTTTAGTTTTTAAAGAAAAAGAACTAAATTGTAAATAATATGTAGAGTGCGGTGGTGTATCTTTTATACTGGAATCAGTCATTATTTACTATTACAAACTTTTGACCGCCGCACCTACATATATAACCTAAAAATGAAACATTAATTTTGTAAGCTGTATCAATTCTTAAATGACTTAGTCAGTTTTATATTGGACTTTCTCCTATTGATAAATCCCTAAGGACAAAACTTTATTTTCTTTTTAACATAATTCACATTCTATAAATTATGTACAGAGCTAAATTATTTTGTTATCAATCTTTATATCACTTTTATATAAAAAAAAACTTTAATATGTCAGCTGATTTATACTTAAAATACTACCTGTTTTAGGCACCTATACGATTCAAATAATTCCGTACACATTTTGTATACATTTAAAATCCTATTGAATTGTCTCTTTAACTATTGTTGTTACCATTTGTTGATACATTTATACCAAATCTTCTGTAAAAAAATCTATAAGTATATACTTACTATAAAGACTGTCAACTGTTGATCCTTCTAAAATATATTTTCTTTGTATCTTTAAATTTAAAATAATGATTCTATGTGACCGTTAGCTAAATTAACAAATATGTTGTTTGATATGACATGAGATAACCTGGCATTTTAATTTTAAAAAGTAAGTACATATTACAGTCATGATCATGACACAATAAGCCAAAAATTTTGTTCATTTAAAAAAAATGCTATACCTATTTTAAATGTTTACAGATATTATTAAAGAGTACTGTTATATATAGATTGTGAATTATTGAATATCTAAAATCAACAACTGTACCTATGTATAGATCACATTTTTACATTTATTTGATAATTTGCATGTATTGTTTATATACTCAAAACTTTGAGGAAAAAATAGGTAATTGTAACCGAAATCAGTATTTTCAAACAATTATGATGACAATCAACATTTAAAGCAGATGATTTTATACCCAGCTGATAAATTAATATAAAAGAAACATGGACATTTATTAAACACTCTATTAAGGTTTTGAGAAGTTATCTATTTAGTTCTGGTTTAAGGTAGCTAATGAAATATTTTTTTATAAAATTCAATTTTGATAGTGAATATTCTTTTAAATGAAAAAGCGGACCAGCCCTAAATCATTTGGAACAATGATAAAAGTGTTCATTGCAGTATAAAATTGTATATGTTAGAAAGTTTGAATGTTGTCCGTGTAGTTTTAGACATTTTCTAAATTCAATGGCTGTTTGACCTACGTAAATGAAATTGCAATTACATATGAGGGCGTATAATGATGTGGTTACTTTTACAGTTCATGTTAATATTTGGATATAATATCTCTCTATGTGGAAGAGTTACAGGTTTACCTGGAATCATGTTTTACGTTTTGTACAAGGCATTTTCAAATACATGGTTTCTATTTATTTAAAATATTAAGGAGATTATTATTTGATTTATGTATATTAGGTACTTAATTTACGTCTTGTAGTATTTTCACTTTTTAGATATTTTATTTGTTCAGTGATTTATTTATAATTTTGCTCGAATTAGGTTGATAGGTCAAGGACTAATGGACAAACTGATTCCTTTTCTTTTTTATTGACACTTAAATTATGCTTTATTGATAGAATTTTCAACAAGTAATTTCACATAATTAGCATTAAGAAGTTTATTTTTTAATTCTGATAAGGGTTCTTTTAATTTTAAAAGTTCTGAAATGATTTTATGTAATCTTTTAGCTAAATATTTCTCGGTGTGTGACGAGGATGTTGTGATTAAAAAGATATTATAATATTTAAATCAGATGGTTTTTATAGATATCAGTTTCAATTTTTTTATTTTTACGTACAATAAAACATCTAAAAACGCTAAAATGAATTTATGTTCGGCAACCGTAAAAGAAATATTTTCATTTAGATTATTAAGAATTTCAGTAACAATTTTAATATCGCCTAAGTTGTCATGCCAAATCGTAAAGCAATCATCTATAAAACGAAAAATATAAGTTCTTTCATATACTTGTAGTCTGCAATTTCTACACCAAATCTGTTAGCACATACTTCAAAAATTTTTAATTTCTAAGTATAGGTGGGTGCTACTTGTAATACTATCGCAACTCCATTAAACTGTTGAAAAATAGAGGAAACACTTTAACTGAAATTACAATGAAAAAGAAAAAATTATGCGTGCGCGATAAAGGTTTCGGATTTATTTTTAACATTTTTTGAAGCATTAAAAATCCAAATAAAGAATAAGTGAAGTTGAATTATTACAGAATCATAGATTAAAAATTAAGAGATACATCTATCTATATATCAACTATTGTTTACAAATTCTTGGGAAATAATAACAATTATTTATACAAAATATCAAAAAGGCAATTAGGAAAACCAACAATGGAATCAATAAAAAAGGGCATTGAAAATTATATGAAATCTATTTAAATTTTACTATAAAGAATAAAATAAAATCATTTATTGTTTTTTAATTGAGGATTATAGAAATTTGTGCCCTCAAAAGTAAGCCAAGATGAATTATGTCACAGTCTGCTCCTGGAAGTGTTTTGGCTGAAAGGATGCAGTTCTTCCACCTTTTGACAATTGTGATGTAGTCGATTTGGTTTCTGTATTGCCCGTCTGGCAATGTCTACATATGTATATAATCTCCGTCTTGGGATTTCGAACTAAGTATTGCCAAATACTTGCATTATTTCATGACAGAATTCTATCATTCTGCTCCCTGTTTCGTTTTGTACACCAAGTCCTTGACCGCCTGTCACATTAACAACGTTTTTTACCCACTTTGGTGTTACAATCGCCCATGATGATGCAGATATCTTTCTTTGCTACACTGTTTCTTAATTCTTGTAAATTACCTAATCGAAAGATCAAACCAGTATTTCGTAGAAACAACTTATCTGTCAGACTCTTCGTCAAGCTCTCCGATTAAAGAACGGGCCTATTCCTTGTAATTTACAAGGCTGTTACTTAAGAAAAAAACTTCTGTCTCCGCCGAAACTGTGTCTACGAGATGAAATGCAGCTGTACATTTTTGTATCAAAGAATATATCCATTGAATCACTTCGTTTATAGCTCAACATCTTCTCCTATGCATCTTAGTTGGACATCAAAATTTTAGCCATTTTACATATCAAGGAAGCACTAATTATCTCCAAGATGTTCCCGACCATCAATTCGAAGGAAGAATGTACAGAACTCACTCAACCTAATTGTTTAGATCATATTTTTAATTTCCATAATTGGTCTATCTTTGATTATATTCTTTATTGTCTATATGCTTTAATTGCTACTTTTGTTGTTTTTGAATATTCCTTCTTAATTTTATGTGAATAGGGCGTTTTACGCTGAAAATTTATAAATTATATATATAACTAATATTTTACTTTTTTAATTTCTATATTAAGTAATTAAGAATAACAGTAATTATTTTTAGTATCTATAAGCACTGGTAAATGGCCAAATGATTGGAAGCAACAAGAACTAGTCATGCTCTACAAAAAGGATAATAACAAAGACTGTGGGAACTATCGCACAATAGCACTAATCAGCCACACCAGCAAAATTCTTCTAAGAATCATCCTTTCTAGACCCCAGCACAAAATCGAAAATGCCAGACAAGCAAGCAGCTTTTAGGAATACAGTGGAACATCCGACATAACGAGTGCTCTTAAAATCATCATAGAAAAGCTAATCAATAGTAACATGTCATATTTATCGACTACAGCAAAGCGTTTGACAGCGTCATCCATGGGCAAATATTTGATATTATGAAAATGGTGGGATTCCCGAAACATATTATCTAACTCATCAAGAATCTTTATGTGAAACCAGAAGTAATGATTAGATGGAGTAACACCCACACACAACCTTTTGAAATAGGAAGGGGTGTTCGCCAAGGATGCATTTTCTCCCCGAAACTTTTCTGTCTATGAGACAACTCGAAATTGAAGATATCGGAATAAAAGTTGGTGGTCATTAAATCTCAAATCTCAGGTATGCAGATGATATTGCCTTGTGCGCTAATGATATTGAAGAAGCAGAAAGTCGTCTAGACAAAATTGACACGGCCAGAAATACAAGATACCTAAACTTAATGTGAAAAACCAAACAATTGAAAATCAATAAAAATGAAACAAATGCAATCAAGGTCAATGATGAAGAAGTGGAGGAAGTTGATCATTATATGTACCTTGGATCCATCCAAACCAGCAATGGCAGCTGTAGCGCTGCTATCAAAGCCGGCATTACTTATGGTAAAGACGCGAATTATTGAGATGAAAAACATCTGGAAAGATAGATCGCTACCTAAGAAATTAAAGATCAAAATCATGAGCACTTTACTCTGAACGGTGAAGAGGGTTGGATAATTAAGAAAGAGAATGATAATAGAATTGGAGCGGCAGAGATGTGGTGCTACCACATACTTTTAGGAATGAGGTGGACTGAGCATCGTACAAACATCAATGTTTTGGAAGAATTAGAGGTAACACGTGAACTCCTGGAGCTGATCATCAAGAAAAAAATGGTTTATTTCGGTCATATCTGCCGTCAGCAATGCAGTAGCTAATAAAGACAGTATCGAAGAAACAACAAGTGGCACTAGAAGGAGAGTCATACCACAGAAAATGTTAGCTGACAACATCAGCATAATACACTTTCATTAGACTTCTATGCAGTATGTGGTTTCCGGGAGTATGCTGAGAAACCACATTCTGCAGATTGCAAATGGCCAGGATCGACATAACGTAACAGTTTAGCAGACGTCGTTTAAGAGAGTTAGGAGTATTACAATCTCGCAAATGTAATCCTACTTCCAGAGTGTGCTCTTAGCCCCATGCCAGTTCTTCTCCTTATCTCAATCTCGCACATACCATTGTATGTAACATAACTTCCAAGGTACTTGAAACTTGCGACTTGTTTGATATCTTTGCCCCTATTTGTAACTTGCATCCTTTCTCATTGTTTTGCTCATAACCATGTAGATGGTTTTATCCGCATTAATATTTAACCCGTATTCTGCACTGATATCAACTATCTTGTTCAGCAGTGCTTGTAGATCATCTTGTGCTTCCCACATCAAGACCGAGTTGTCTGCGTATCTAATGTTGTTTATCATCTTACCATTAATCTTTATTCCGGACATTTTATCCAAGTGAGGCAAGATCATCTCTCCGCACGAATTGAACAAGTCTGGTGAAAAGATGCAGCCTTGTCGGACTCCACGCTTTATGCGGATACCTGTTGTTTAATCCCAATACAAGTTCCGTATGAACCTAAGGTCATTTCTCTTGATGTTCAGCTGCTCATGTATTTCCATGAGCCATTCATGCTTGACCTTGTCAAACGTTTTTGTGTAGTCAAGGAGATCAATAATCCGTAAAAATTGATCTAAAAGGATTTATTGAAACTTAGAGATGACCCAACTCGATATTTCCTTAAACCTTCATAAAACAGGATTTGTGAAGTGTTCCAAATTTCATGACGTTTGGTTGAATGATTCTGTAATAGGCAAGTTGACTTAAGCCTATAGGCCTGCACTTCTACATATATAGTCAAAAGGTTTAGTATTTTTGTAAACATGCTTAATATTTGATAGATATATACATACCTACTTCGAAAAACATCGTTGTTCAACAAATATTCAAATTTGCTATCAAGGTGGGTGCAAACTTAGAACAAAATAAAACACAGAGTTTGGAATCTAATCAAGAATAATCGCTGGATTCCGATTCAATCTCTGATGGATGTTTATAAAATAAATAACAATAGGAAATGTTTATAAAATATTTTGAATTTTATAAATTGTTATTCAGGGAACATAATAAATGTTTTTCTTTTTGTTCCTTGCTAAAATTTAACCATGTCTCAAAATACTTCAAAATACTTCATTGCACCACAAATTTGTTATCAAATTAACACTAGAACTACGAAGCCGGTCAATTGACCGGTAAGCTTATTTAAAATTATTATTACAAAGTTTCTGTGTATCGTATGATTCTCTCTTTACATATAGCTTCTTGACTAGTCTATTGCAATTGATTTTCAATCAGAAAAAGTTTGGCTTATTCTTAGCAAAACTATAATTTCATGTTATACCTAGAACTACCATACCGGTCAATTGACCGCTACATTGATTCATATTTCTTAGTTGAACTGTAACACAATGCAGGGAGAAATTGGTAACAAATAATATTATGTGTGTATGTCTGCGTGTGTGTCTGTTCGTATATAGTAGGCTGTAGTCTATCTACTCATTATCTTCGCGTGTGTGTCTGTTCATGTGGAGTAGGCATAGTCGCTACTTATTATCTTTTCTCCTACATTGTTGCTATCAGAAGCTGCGTACCCAATCATG
>JAUYWI010089952.1:0-12377 GCA_034780595.1 Parotoplana pacifica | reverse complement strand
AAGATATTCATCGACAGATTTTTTTTGAGAAAAATATAAGGAGGGGGAGGGGGGGCGATGACATTATCAAATCAAAAATTAATGTTTATCTGATTGACTTCAAATTTGATGTGTGGGTCCACTAAAAACCCAATACTAAATATCCGAAAATATATTAAAAGAAAAATATTAATTGTCGATTTTTGGGTCAAATAATCATTTAAATTTATCTAAAATTCAAACGAAACATCCAATATTTCTTCAATTTGAGATTTAGAATTACGAAAGTTTTAAAAATAATTTCTTAGAAAATTGGATACCTCACTTATTGTTGGAGATCCAACATACCGAGGCAGGTCTGTAAAAATAGATTTTTAATAAAAGTAAATTTCTTCACTAAAAATGACTTATTATTAGCTTCTAATGTCATTTCTAGTGGTTGTGAAATGATTTAATTTACTAAAATTGAATTTGAGAAAAACGATTTTTAATACGTCAGCAGATCCAGTCCGAGAATAAATAGACCTCAAATTGTGTTATTGATTAAAACTATGAATTTTTACATTGACACACAAAATAACATGGCAGAAAATGAAAAATATGGCAATTTTGAAGCCATTCTAACGAATTGTTCACTTTTTATCAACAAAATGTTGTTTTTATATGCACTTGTTTAAAAAAAATTTTGGGACCATTTTTTAATCAATTTCCATGATAGTTATTAGGATGTAACAAGCACAAAACTGTCGAAGTGATTTTGGATATGTTTATTTCCAAAAAAAGTATGTCGATTTTCAGTGGCTGTCAAAATTTAGTCCGTCATAAAAATCGTATTTAAATACCCGGGATATTTGTTTAAACTACAATGGATGTGTCTGCCAAATATTAATCAATTTGGTTATTATTTGACTTCACAATTAATTTTTTGTAAAGTTCTTTTTTTCAAAATTATGTAGGTCAAACGTTGATTATCACCCCCAAAAAAACCATACTGGTCCAGGTTCGATTGGGTTAAAATTTAGAAAAATTCATCGACAGATAAAAAACGATTAAGGGCCGAGCTTGGAATCAACGACGTCAACAGGTCCAAAAATTAAAGTTTGTTCAAATTTGGTGAGTTGGTCATCTCTAGGCATTCAGTAATACAAATCCACAAAAATATTATTATCGGTTTTTTGGGCAAAAATTGTTTACACCAAAAATATTCCGCAAGAGAACATTGTCTAAGCATGCCACTTTTTTAAAAATTGTGGTTGAGTCATTTTCTGACAAGGGTAAGGGTTACTTTTAAATAAAAAAACAATTTTTATATGCTCAGCCCCGTGAGCTTCGATAGACTAAAACCATAAAAGTTAGACATCCAATTTACTCATTTTATCTAATTCTATGACTTGAATTACAAGATAAGATGTTTTGTATTTGGAGCCATTTTCCCTAAAAAAAATCGATAACATTTTTCAAAAAATAGTTATGGATCTGTTACTGATATTGATACACCAAATTTGAGATTAATCGGATAAAACTTGATATTTTTCAAATAAAATGTTTCTGTCAATGCTCATTGCATTAAATTTCAGCCTAATCCGTCCACGGAAAGTATGAAATCCTCTAATAACGCCATACAGAGGTTAAAGGGTTAATACCGGCTGGTTGGCCGAAACTTGTAGATTAGGCATGTTGGAAAGATTCATCAACAACCTTAGTTAGGAAAAATCAATGTTAGCTAACATCTCTGTTAGATCACTCCAAAATATCAATCTTTGTCAGATTGACTGAAACTCGGTGGATATAACTTATTTAGCACCAAAGAAACAAATGTGAACGATCATAGCCGATTTCATACCACCTATTTTGGAGATTAATCTCCATAAATACTTCTAAAATCGAGAATATTGTTTCAGGGAATATTACAACAAAATGAAAATGAAAACTAACCAAAGCGTTACAGATGAACAAATTTAAACTTTAATAAATAAAAACACAAAATTATGTATGTACGAAATAATTGCAAATATATTTAAATACAATAAATATATAATTATTAAAAACAATTACAGTATTTAACAAAAAAATTCAACGATAATACAGATAGGTGTAGATACTAGTATCACTCATTGATCATAATCATAAAAATGTAAACAAACTACTTATATCTTTGATCAGATTTAAAATTAGATCTTCACAACCTACATTACACAAAAATATGTATGGTCTACACGTCAAAATTATCTCATTCATATCATACGCAAAAGGATGATATACGACCTACCGTATTAAATACAAATTAGTGTTCATTGTCAAACTTTATCAATAAATTAAAGATAATTATATCATATCTGTTGGACGAATTTATCAGCAATATAAGTAGTTAGGGACATCTAGAGGGCCACGAAAAAAGGCATCGAAGATTGAAAATCATTTTATCTATAAATTGATTAAAATGAAAATTATTAAACATTTGCCATGGATTTTTTTAATAAACTAGTGTTTGTTTGAAAAAAATCAATGAGGTAATCAAGATAGATACTAGCAAAGTTTAAAAAAGTGAACTTTATCCAATTAGGTGTGCAGGTTCCGCGAACAGCGAATGACATTTTGCTGTGTCATGCTGCCGTAAACTATAGGGACCAAAACTGTTTGAATTATGAACAATTTAACAACGTTTGCATAAATTAATTAAATATTGTACACGGTGATTCAGCACATCCCGCCGATTCAGAATATTATGCATTTTAAATCATTTATTTAGAACAGCAAATACTCGTATAGAATACACGATACATGAATGATAAAATAATGTAAAATTAGATAACAAAACTATATAAACTGTTCAATATTAGCACCATCATGCTCCACACATAAGTGACAACGCTTATAAAATTATCAAATGATTTCTTTATCATATCAGTGCTTCAATTTTCAAGAAAATTGTCACACCTTTCAGATAAGTGCCCGTGGATCTTTGAAAACATTGTCTCGCAAATGTCCCCTATACTTTCTATAACATCTTCTTCAACCTTTTCTTGACATTTCTCTTTCTAGTCCTGGGTAAAACACTTAATGCCTCAATAAATTTCTTGCACCAATCTCGTACAGTCTCTCGAGGAGGTGCTTCTTCATTAAACTCTTCATCAAACCGTTGTCTTCCTTTTTCACAGTCACTTGCAATCGCATTTGATACCAGTTTAGTTATTTCTTCGTTTGTAAATCCAGGACAATTCATGCGTAAAGAACAGCAAAAGTTGAAATTCAGATTTAAAACAGTCCATTGATTATGATAAAAATAGTCCATCATGGATATAGTAGTTTTTAATTCATAGATGTCAATGGTTTTAAATCGGCGGGATGCGCTGAATCACCCTGTATACGATACCACCAGAAATTATTCTCTAAATGTAAACGGTTTGTAAATAAATATTCGGGTATCTACGTACCGTTTTATGTAGTTGACGGCAAAAAGCTAAGAATTTTAAAGGCCTTTGATATTTATTTCTATGAAAAAACTCTGAATCCGTAGAAGTATTTGTTTTACTGAAGATAAATTTCATACACTAAATAGATTTAGAAACATTTCTCATAAATGTTATTAGGAATATTGGGAGTTCATTGAACATGGAGAAGAAATAACTGGCTTAAATTTATTAAACAAATCTAGTTATTTCTAAATACACCTCTGAATGAATGTTATAAAATAGGCATGGGTTTTGGAAGCAAATAATAAACCAACACTATAAATTGTGAGATTGAAACACTATGAAAATAATTGTACGAAATCCTTTTTTGCAGATTTCTGATTTTTCGCAAAATAATTCTCAAACTTGAATATATGTAAAGCCTACGGAGGCATAATAAGTCACCTAATGGTTAATTGTTAAAATGTTCACCATAATTAAGAGATATTATGGAAACAACATGGTCAAGGGACAAAATGAAAATATACTGAATAAATTTCCTAACATGTCATTGTAATATAACCATAATTTCCCTAACAACGTCAACTTATAATAGAGAAATGAATTCAGTTCAAACTAATACATTACATAAAAATAAGTAATTCTAAAACAAATATAAAAAAATATACAAATACTGATGATCATAGGTAATCCGTGGATAACTGGTCAATCGGTGGTTACAGGGTTCTAACAAATAAACGACCCACTCCCACATGTAATAAGAAGAGTAGACCGGGCACAAAGCATGCATGCGCACACAAGTTCAGTTCACAGAAGTCATTATTCCTTGCCAGTGACAATCTGACTCAGTTCTTCAATTAGTGATTTAGGTTCTTCACATTCCTATATAGTAATCAGACAGATTACAATAAATAAAAAAAGCAAAAGGGTGTAGTAATCAGATTCAAACAAGAATACATAAAATGTCTAGAACTACAAATACGGCAATTAATATAAGATCATAACATTTTATACAAAACAATTTTACTTTTTAAAACAAGTAAGGTAATTTAGGTACAAATTAATTTCAATGAATTTGTGGTAATTATTACACACTCAAACATAATTTATGTACTTGTTAAGCTAAACACACCGTTAATAGGTAATAGTATAATTATTGCTATATATGTATGTATATCACCACTACACCGAATTCTATCGCCGTATATAGAGGGTGCAAGAATACATCAGAAACAGAATTCGACTGAAAATAATTTTATTCTTTGAAAACCGAATGTGGTTCATTTTATACAGCTTCTGACAAAAAACCCCACATACGAGAGTTAATAATTCATGGAAGACATGGCGACCATGTTTCTACACTGGACTAATTTTTCAGAATGAAAGCCATCGAAGGCAATATTTGTCTAGAAGAATGAAAATGTTGACCCATTTATTTTTTGTCAGGAATGTATCACCACCAATTATCTTGCGCCGTGCTTAAAAAGATTATACAGTATAAGCAATTTAGTGGGAAGAAGGATAGAAAAAGAAAAAGGAACAGAAAAAACAGAAAACAACAGTGATATAAAAGCTCATTAAATTTCAAAAATAGTAAACAACAAATAGAAGCAACTTTGGACTCAGCAATATAATAGAAATATGATCAATACTAAAATATATCACAGCCCTCGAATACCTATCAACAGCTTCTCTAAATGACGGTTTATTCAAGTACCTACTTTGGTACCATAAAGTAGAATTACTTAACAAGAAACCACTGATTATTATACTGTAATAGGCTATAAAATTCCTATACATTTAAATTAGTCATAATCATCATAAAAACTCCATGCCATGGAAGATCATTTAAAATTAGTTGTCTCATCTTGTGAATACATAATATTTTGTTTTATATAGGTAGCTATTTACATTTTTTCAGTTAAACGAATGGTTTCTCTACATATTCTACTTTATGATATAAAATGATGTTTGCTTTTAGTGGCCTACACAATGACTTGGTATCAGAAAAAGTTTGAATTGAAGGTCGATATAATGGGTAGGTAACTTGAAATTTATAATTATGCAAACTGCAGATACCTAAGTACTACTTGGTACAAGACTATCACATTTTTAGCATCTACATTCACCAATATCTATCTATTATGTTAGAGAACTATAACTATAAAACGCTGCCTACCAAGAAATTTATTAGTTCGAATTAAGCATCTTGAAAAGATGCTGTTTTTATTTTGCAACCATATATTTTTTGCACATCTTTTGGATGGATTATATTCATTTCTATGATGTTAGTACTGTCGAAGGCTTGACAGTTTTTAATTTTGTATGTTTGCTGCAGTAAAGATTTCATTCTACATATTTATTATTTGTAAACTAAAAATACGTTAAAGATACACCTGTACCAACATTACCAGGCATATTTCACATTTAGCTAAGTTGTATATAAATAAGATAACATGGAAATTTCAAATTTAGAAAAACACAACAGACGTAAATCGACATATACCTAGCCATGTATAGAATATCTAACGAGATATTTTACCCATGTATTGTTGCGTAACTGATTTTTAATTAATTTGACAAAATTAACAATGAGAAATAAACTATTTCGATCAATCTAAAGCGACATCATAAAATCGATGATTTAAAAAAAATTTAATTCATAATAATTACAACAAAAACCAATTCTTTTCGTGGCGCTTTAAAATCAAGAAATTTTATTAAGGGTAAAAAATATTAACAACCAATACCAAAGATGGTGGAAATTTAGTAAGACCTATACATGTAACTCCAAATGGTCCGCGTGTTTTATATTAGCTGTCGTTTTTCATTGATTACAACTATTCCAGTAAATAAACTGTTTTTTTAAATAGCATACTGAATTTGATATCCATAAAAATATTGATTTTTCAGGGATAATTTCAGGGATATAAAAATGTTGTACTGAATGTGTCGTTTTTTATTAAATATTTATATTTTATCATTTTGCTATTATTGTGGAAGGTTGGACCATGGCCTACTATATACTGTATATACTATATACTATATATAGTAGGCCATGGTTGGACTTTAAAATGTCTGACAGAAACAGGATTGAGGTTTAGAAATGTGATGCTGGAGGAAAATTTTAAATGTATTCTGGAAAGAACATCGTACCAATGTAGAGCATTGTGTCCTTTATGAAAATATTCTGCTTATATAAATTCTCCAATTGTTTAAATGATAAAGAAATAATTCATAAGTACTATTTACAAAAACAAGAAGAAAATTTACCAATTTATTGAATTACGATAGATTATTCACAACCAATATGAATATGACAATTTTCTGTGCGATATTTTAGTATAATCACCTGATAACAAGGAACATTATATCTCTACTCTATGATTGTGTCAACCTTGATTAATTTGAAATGCATTAACCAAACAATACATTGTATTTGGCATTATTCTACTCATCTTTACTTTGTGCAAAATCTTCCATAATTAAAATTTCCAAATTGTATAAATTTATTATGAAAAAATATCTATCTATGTATATTGGTTAATAGGTTGAGTTATGTTACATGTCTTTATGAAGTACCTATTATGTGATATGCAAATAATAAGTCAATTATTCACACACAGGTAATATGTAGAACCAATAGCTGCAACAATTCGAAATAATGACAACCATTTAAAACACACCTTTAACATTCATGGCCGGCAACTCTGTACATTTCTACATTTTCACAAATTAATTAACTGAGCTTTAGAAGGATCGAAATATTTTAATGGTGTGCCTAATATGGCCGTCTATTTGTCACAATTAACTCTGCTGTAGATACTTAATCAATAGGTATGGTATACCGACTATCAATTGTCAGTAGATATTACATCCATAAATCATGTAAGTTCCAATACACAAATAATAAAAGTATAAAAATCAACGCTTAGGATAAAACCACAAGCCCCAAACAACACATCATCTAGTAAAACTATTTCGCCTAGGAAATACCTACAGCATTTATGTAGAATCAATAAATTGAAAGATGTGATATTGTACTCACTAAATAAGTTAGATCAAAATAAATATGAGTTTCCACTCTCCCTACTTCATATCTATCGTAAAAGAACTCTCTATGATAACCCATAACGTATTTTTAGCTTTTAAATTCAATATTATTAAAAAAAGTAATTTAAAGATAATTGTCATAATTCTAGAGAGTCAAACCTATTTGCTAAGGTGTTTAAATTAATTTATTCCATGATTTATGAATGCACAATTCGTTTGATTTTTTGTTTGTTTTAGTAATGATAGAGATTATAAGTAACACTGTGTAGGACTAAAAAGATTAGAAAGTGACACCCGCCATCATGCCACACAACATTTACATAGCATAGGTAGTTTATGTTCAATTATTTTAAATCAACCCATATTCCTGTAACACTTGTTGCAAGGCCTCGTCCTGTGAAGAAAGAGTAAAGAAAACAACACGATTTCATAGATACTAATTCAAATTATTATTAAATAAACAGTTTTGCACTGATTACAACACTATATAGACCATAAAACAAGTTGTCTTCATGTTTTCTCTATAAAAATATACATAATTACTGTATAAAAAGTGATTAATTATCTTCTCTGTATTTAAGAGCTAAAAAAAGTTTTATTAACCTGTAGGGCTAATTGGCGCACTCAAATTAGCCGCTCCCCAAAATGTCCCCCTTGAAACTTAGTACATGTAGGTAGACCAAAGTGTTTTCGACTTGTTCATATTAAATTATAATGGATTTTTATGAAAAGTGAAAAAAGAATTTAGGAAATATTTGTCAGTCATAAAATCTTGAAGAATAGTTTAAAACAATTGGAGCGCGAAATAGTTATTCATTGAAATTCAAACATGCCTATTTAAGATAGGAATAAATATATTTCTGGTTTAATGAAATTTAGAAAAAGGTCTAAAAATTCAAACATGCCATTTTGAAACAGAAATCGATAAATTTTTTGATCACCAGAATGATGCGATAGACTGATAAAATTATTCACAAAAATGCAAAAAAGTCGATTAACATAGTACGTAGAAAATATATGGATTGGCTCTAGGGGTTTTTCCATTAAACTTTGACACATACAGCAGCAATCAAAATTTATGGCTCTTTGACGTCATTTAGCATATAGCCACAGTCGAAAAATAAAGATGTCCAGTCTACTATTTTTAATCGATAGCGTCAACATCAAAAGTTCTACTCATGCAAAAAAAGTACGAGTATATAATAATAGATCAGTATTATTTATGATGATGAGGAAAACGAAGCAATAAAATCATTTAATATCATGACAAAATAATGAAATAATTGCCAGTACAAAAATTCTTCTCTAGAGAAATCAATAGACATATTACAATTATTTATGTTTCTCTATTTTTATAAAAAAATAGTTAATTAATTTATGATGGCATATAATTATTTGTATCTATAAGTGTAAGCCGCTATTACAGAATAAAGTTTGTTTATCCTTTATCTTCATTATGCATGATTTATATGCTTCATTATGCATGAATTTCAAATGAAGATATTAATAAGCTACAATGTTTGGTTAAAGCTTTCTAGGTTGAAAAATAACGAATTTAAGCTTGAATTAAAAATGAAAATATTCACTTTGTCCTAATTTATTGATGACAAAACCAGCCATTAAAATAATCACTTTAACATTTTAGGGATAGGCCGCGGTGACGCCTATTCTAGTTGCCTTTGATACACCAGAAATGCAAATAGTTTAGTTCATCAATTATTATTTATTAAATAGTTAAATAATATTTATTGATTCGTTTTATAAATTTATCTGTCGAAGGCGTAGTGTGGATAATGGTGTTTCTCAATTTCTCCTGTAGTTTGTCGTTACTTATCTCCCCGTTTTGGAAATGCTAAAATATGCCTCAACCAATTTGAATAAACCTTGACACTGGTATACAATTGCGAGTTTAATTTATAAAATAAACCTTCTATTTCTCCGAAAAGGGCTAATGAACTCACTGGACCTTTTAGGCAAATTTTGGAAACCATGTTTAGCCTCCAACACCCAGATTTCCCAGTCTGAAAGCTAGGCGGGGTCTGGTGCAGATAACACTGATTTTCGTAAGTGAACCAATTCAAAATACATACCATTCATTACAGATAGGATTTAAACGCACAATCTTAGGATCGCTAACCATTGCGTTTAAAAATTTTGGTGACATATTGACGGCACTCGATCGTCATCATTTTTTATTGTGTAGGTACGTGTATCAACTTTCAGCGCAAACTATCCATGGAAAAAGTCATTTTAGAGGAAGGATTTGTCACCCTGATGATGGAAGAAGATTATTTTTTTGCAAAAAGAATAGACAGAAAAGAGAAAGAAACGGGTGGTTCACTTTATCTATTTTTTCGATTAGCAGAAACAACATCTTATTGCGAACCCAAGGAGTAGAGGTGGAATTTCACTGTATAATTATTATGAAAAATTCTATCAATGACAAATTCTAATCGATTGAAGTCCATTGCACCCGTTTCGGTGACTGAATTTGCCTAGTAATCGGACAGGAACCGGTCCTAAAAGCAACATCTCAATAGAAGCAATACCCTAAGAGTGGTAATATGGGTTCAAATCCGCTGCCACGCCAACAAGTAGCATATTGAAAATGTTATCCTGCGTGCAGCCTGAGAATCACCATTTTGGACTAAATTATGTTTCCCAAAATTTGTCTCATAGGACTTGTGAGTTGATTAACTCTCTTCCAAAGAAAGTAATAATAACAGTCAAATTACCTAGCTTGTATAACAAGAGTGTGGAAATCTAGTGCTTGTAATATCTATGCACATGGGATCTGCTAGTAGGTACGAGTATGTACATTACTATAATGAATGTACTATTTTAAACAGAAAAGAACTTCAATTAAACAAATGTCAATTAAAAAAGTACTTAAGCAAATCATTAAAAATATGCATAGAATTAGGATATCGCTTAGTCTAAGAATAATCTCAAATGTTACACAAATTCTGATTTAGTGTCAATCTATAATGTAACTAATAAAAGAGTAAATTTTAATACATATAAGTATTTAAAAATCAATAGGCATAGTACGAGGAGTAGCTGGTGCTGTTTTAAACTATGCATTAAACCCGACAACCTGCATACCTACATGACTTTTCACATTTGTATCACTCAGTACAAATGCACATTATGTTTTCATAGATAGAATACCCGACCTAAGATTGTATCACTTTTATTCTACAAACATACTCTGAGCTGTGTAAAATCAAATTAAAGACTTCATATGTACCGAATTGTTTTTTTAAAAGATAATGTACCTACAGTTTGACTAAAAATCTTATAATACCGAAAATTGACCCTGGAGTGGGGTACACCATTGACAAGTAACAATTCTACAAATCTACAAAGATTTTCATTACACCATTAACCAGTCAAAAAGCTGCAATCACAAGGGAATTCTACAAAACTACAGAAGACAGTATCTGATAGATTAATTGAAATTGTATTGTCAAAATTTATGCATTTGTTAAACATTTTTTGTGTTAACCAATTATGTATAAATATTTTGTTTATAGGTAGATATTTATTGACATAAACTGCTTTTAAAAATACATACAGTTCTGCATTGTGGTCATAAAATTAGTTGGAAGGTTGCCAATTGAATAAATAGGTCAGTACCTACTTGATGCTCAGAGATTACCTACTTTTAATGTCATTTACATAATATTGAAACTTCCTAGAAGTATATGTAGGTATTTATTATTATTTTCTTTAAGTAATTAGCTACAAAAATATATTTTCCTCTCAAAAGTTCGTGGTTGAATAGTTAGGTAACTTGTGCAAAGAAAAACCTCTAGTGATTATAAAAAAATACCTATTACATATAACAAAGTAGCAAAATACCGTTGGGCTGTCATGGAATGTCCTATGTGTCCAATCAGTAGAAGATAAAGATGTTTACTTCATTTTTAGTCTACTTCTTTCACAAGTACGACTCGTTAATGATGTAACCCAATTTATCAAGACTTGTTGCAACATTTAACAAATATTTGTAGAATTGTTAATGGTGTAACCCACCCCAGATAATATTCCGAGATTCTATTAGTAAATTTTATTATAACGGCTTTGACACATGTGTATGGCCCAACAAAGGTATTTAAAAAGGCCTTTTACCAAATCGTCAAATAAACTTTATTTTTCAGAAAAGTGAGTCATTAGATCCACAAGAAATTTTCATGTACAAAATACGTTTCCAAATTACATCTCAAACAGACTTTCAATTTTAAGCAAGGGTGTACACCAGACCACCTAATATAGGTGACAATTATTCAAGAATCATCTTAGGTGAGGTTTTAAGTATGTCAAAAAAATTAAAACAGAGCAAAATTAGATCGATATAAATTTTCCATGTAAATCAAATCTCGTTTCACTAAAAACAGCATGCAATAAATAATAAATGAATAATTTCAATAATTATTCATCATACCCCAGATATATGGCACAATTAAGGCATAATGATTGATTAGATCATTACTAAAACAGCACTAGTGACTAATGTACATGCTCAATTGTCAATCTATAATATGTATGTATTATATTAAATGCTAGACCAACTCACCTCTTGTAAAACATCTTGAGATGCGATTGCTTTAAGAACGTTTGCTTTGCTTGTTTCTTGTACTTCCCCTGCTAGGATATACTCGTCTAACATGTAGTAAGCTTTCTCAAAGTTGAAGATAATATCCAATTCACAAACCTATAAAATAGAGGTTGATAAAATATCTTCTTCCTCTTCGAGTAGCGGCACTCCGAGGAAATCTAACCCCCCATATCGGGACATCGAGTGATGTCATCACAGTATATAAGAGCCCTTTTAACTGTGATCCGCGAATTATGTGCTATTTCGAAAATACTACTTTTTGGTAGTATCAGTACTCCGCGATCGCCATGAGCGGTAACACATGGCTGTAG
>JAUYWI010089941.1:0-12377 GCA_034780595.1 Parotoplana pacifica | reverse complement strand
GTAATTTTAAAGATAAGTTAGTGTAGTAAAATAACTTATTCTCAAGAAAAAAAAACAGCACAAGGATTTAAAAAACAACACTTTTGTCTGCCATAAATATGGCTAAGTTAGCCATATGCTAAATATAGAATTTTAATTATTGGGCTATCAGGGCTGTAGGAACATTTAAAAAACAGGTACAAACTGGACTAAAATGGCAATTTCAGCAACCTTGGTTGGGGCACTTTTATTAACCAACTTAAAATTGATGACTAAAATATGATTTTATGCATTACAAAGTGATATATTCAAAACTTTTCTACAACAATCACAACAACAATATAATAATTATATCAATTTATTTACAGGTTTATTAGGAAATACACAGTACATATATTTTTTATAAATCTATTGGCTAATATTGTCACTGTCTATACACAACTATAAGTTACAACATACAACAATCAATGAATTCCTATATAATAGCATGCTAGTATAATAGGAATCCATCGACATAGATTTGGATATTATCAGCACAGATTCCACAGATTTCTATTAAGTCTGCCATTGTTTATAAATAAAATACAACCTATATTTATGTCTGAATAAATTAAAATTGGGAGGGGGGGGGCAGTGGTGGTTATACATGGCTATACATGCCAAAAGTTTTTTTTACCTTTAATCTATTTAAAGGCACCTATATACACTAATAAGCAAAAGGAATGTTGTAGTCCAAATTTTTATGTTTATATATGATTTAGTGAGAAAGGAATAAAATTGAATTTCTGAAATAAATCAATAAATCTAACTCATTTTAGGAATTTTCATGATCTATTTTTAGCACTAATAAACTTTTCTATAGATGGTGTGTGAATGGAATTTTCATTATCTATTTTTAACTATTATGACTTGCCTAGCAAGCTAAAGTCTATACCAAGCTACACCACTATTTATGCTCATTAGTATATGTATAATATGCTCATTATTGGGGGGGAAACATTTATTGAGGGCAGGTGCAAACTGTTTGCCCCATTCACCCCACTTCCTATAGCCCTGGCTATTGCTATTGGTCTGTCTATTTATAATTTGCATCCTAATAGGACATTATGTTCAAAACATGGCCTAATTTTAAATCTCATTACATAACCCAAATTTTAGTAATAAATATATATGCTATTGTATTTATATCAGAATAATAAAAGAAATTCTATTATTCTGTTTATAGTATAGATATTGTATGATCCATAATTCATATGATGAAAATTATAAATAAATGGACAAATAGCCCACTAAAAATTGGGTATGTCTAGATAGACCATTGCTTTAAATAATGAAATTTACTCCATTTTAAATTACTTTATGATCATTTGCTTAATTGACTAATCCAATGGTAGGAACTTACATTTTTTAAAAAGCTGTGTATTAAGACAAGGCCAAATGGTAGATTTTTTCATGCTGATTTCACATCTTTCTATTTCATGAAACTCCATCCCATAGTTCCTAAAATATCTAATTCTTTAGATGACTATTTTAATGTAAATCTATTTTATCATGACAATGCACCTGCTCACAGGTCACATTATGGATTTTCTTGTCAGGAAACATCCATTAGGTTGCCCACTTACCCTACAGCCAGGACCTGACCCCTTATGACTTCTTTGGGGAATTCATGGAGTCACTGGAAGCTACAGTAGAGACCTTCAAAGAGCTGGTATAGGGATTAACCCCTTCAACATGGGCCAGTTGCTGGAACAAATGGTTTGGGAGGATGCAGTTTTGCATAGATTACTGATGGACAATATTTTGAAAAATTGTAATGCTCAATAAACCTTTTGGAATTAAAAATTTTGTGCATCTGGAAACTTCTTAGATTTCTAAAATTAATTAAATTGGTGATACAGTTCTAAAGTTATGCTAGTTTAAAGATTGAATTACATAGTTTAAAATCACAAAAGATATAAGGAAAATAGATTATAAAATCTCAGATCTTTATTTTTTTTAATGAATAACTTTTGAACCACTTAATCAATTTCAATAAAATAAAAAGATTTGAACTTGGGAGAATTATATCTAGTGAATGATCCTTATGTTGTATACATGTGTAAATTTCAAAATGGAGATAAAGTGCATCCACTGCTCCTTCACCACTGTTGTAAACTGTGATTATATGTGGTTTGCAATTATTGGTTTTATTGATACTCTTTATGTGGTGTTCCCATAACAGAACCACTACCTTTTTTAATATATGAAACTAGTTTTATATTCAACAAAGCTAATTAAAAAACTATTTATTCTGTGATAATTATTTGGTAAAAATGATGACAAAATTTCTGTTTTTCTGCATCATTCTAACAATTATCAGACTTTTATTGTACAATTTTCTTGCTATGGAAACAATGAGGACATATAAATTGTCATATATACCTCTTTCAGTTGTAAATAGAGTGGTTCACAGATCAAGAACTAGATTTTCTACTAAATTTTTGACAAGGCTTGGTATTAAATAAATAAGTGTGAAGTTTCTATATCCACAATTGACCAAAATTTTATTATACCATATTTGGCAGCAACCTCAAAATTTATAAAGCTCTTTATCTATGCATACATAACAGTGGTCTTTATTTTTCATGAAACCTGTTAAACAGTTCATTTTTATTAACTTTGGATCATCTATTATTCTTTTTTTCTTTGGTATTGATATTGACCAATGTCAACCTTCAAGCCATATATTTGAAGCAGTCACAAGACATTGTTAATGCAGCATAATGTTTGATAAGCTAACTGGCCAAATGCATTCAATTGCAACACCAATAAATCCTACCAGTAATTCCTTCATCATCATTTGAAAAATGTATTGAATTGTACTTATATCAAGTAAATAAAAAAATACAAATGGCATCAATCCAGGATTCATATTTCATTTGTACAAAGCAGAATTAGGTGGTGCCTCAATCATCCATCTATGTTTGTATCTACCATACAAAAAGCTTCCACTAATGCTCTTTTACTATTTTCATCTTCACTGCTTTCATCATTGGCATCTTCCTTATTTGAACTACATTTATGTATATCACTTTAAATTTTCAAAAATTAAGTTTTGTGCCTCTACTGCAGTGTACCATTACTTGTTGTTTCAAATTAGCTTTTACACATCAGAAAATACACAATAGCAATAACAGAATCACTATCATTCTATGTCTATCTAACTAAGAATATCTAAGGTCATGATATATTACAATAAGCAATAAAATGTATATCTATGATTATTAAGTGTAGAATAAATCTTTACTGCAAAAAACAAAAATAAAAAACAAAACCAGTCAAGCCTTCAACAGTATTAACATCATAGAAATGAAAGTAAACTAACCAAAAGATGTGTACAAAATATAAATATGGCTTCAACATATAAACAACATCTCTTCAAGATCAAATCAAAACTATGTAATCATGTGTATCTTGTTCTACACCCAAGCTGAAGCATGATAGACTGTTCAGATCTAATTACATGGGCCATTTTCTATATAATTTTAATTTTTTTTTCACAAAAACTGGTAGTGGTATCTTAACAAGTTTATCTAATTTTAAATTTTTTCAAGATAAGAGACACAATCCATTTTTACCTACTCTGATGAAAAGAAATAATAAAATTACTTACTGTTTTTGATATTAGGGTCATTCCGCACAGTATCAACAAATAGCCTGTGGCACATGCAAATAATTAAGGACTGCTTTTGATTCAGTAAAAGTTATTTTATTTCAAAAATGGTAAAAAATATGATTATTGACTGACAAGGTGGAAACTTGGAAAGAGGGCTGAACTTTGAAAGGCCATATCTCAGGAAATAATTTTTTTTTCAAAAATATTTTTGGATTTCTCAGTTTTGTGTACATATAATTAAGTGGTTAAATTTTTATCAAAATCGAAGAAAGTGTGCCACAGGCTCTGTTGATTCTGTTGATTTTGCATGGAATGACCCATTATAAATTTGCATGGTGAATAAAACCAAATTAACTTATTATTCATCCCTATTACAACTCATGCCATAATCAACTCAACAAAAATAACTCATTCCATACCAACTTATCCTAAATTTTATATTCAATTTGGAAACTGTTGAGCAGCTCACTGAATGAAGTACAGAAGAAAGGAGAGCCTTCCACACTATGAGTTGAGACCAAAGCTTAATATCTACTTTGTCATGGATTAAAAATTATCAAATATTTTACCAGGAGAATTATAGTATTGGTAAAGTTTTATTGTTTTCTGTAGCTATTGGTACAATTTAAAAGATAGTTTTGTTGAAAACAGTACTGAAACTTACATAATTTTCACCTTTACAATTATATATTTAATACCTATAACTTTATAATACAAATAATTAATTATAAAAGTGTTTCATTATCAATAGTTTTATTTACTAATAATTATTAAATTTTAATATGCATGAATGATAGTTATATACCTACTTATAGAAAACAAAGATTAAAGTTGTGTTAGAAATTGAGTTTGAACATATGTATTACATAAGTAATAAGTTTTTTGTATCCAATATAGCGAACTCAACAGAATACAGAGATTTATAGTTATTGCAATCATTAAATAAAATCCAACATAACTAAATTCTGCTTATATATCTAATCATACAATGGGCTGGATTAGATATACAGTGTTTCCAATTTTGCTTTGAAACTTCTTGAACCAAAATAATCCTCAGTCTAGTTAGTTAACAGAAAGCATAGGACAGCAACATTAATGTCACTGTGTATATAATCCAGCCTATTGTGTGATTAGATCTACTATTTATGAGTTCAATAATTATAAATCATAGAACATGTATAGTTTTTGTATTAATCATCATCATCATTGTGTTGAGTCCCCTGCATTGGATACATATCATAGCAACTTATACCTTCCATTGTTGTCAAATAATCTTACAACTTGATTTTTATCAGAATCTTATTCTTTGTGCTTTTTAAGTAGGTACATAATTTATCATTCATGCACAGTAAAAATTAATAATTGTTAGTAACTATAGCTATGGATAATGAAACTCTTTTAACAGAAATGTTTTATAATTATTGATTTGTATTATAAAGTTATTAAATGTATGATTTTAAAAGTAAAAATTACATAAATTTCAGTGTTACTTTCAACAAACTAGTAGAGAAATGTACATATAGGTACAGAAAACAATAAATCCTTGCCAATACCATAATTCTCACTGTAAAATATATTGATAATTTGAATGTTTTAAATCCATGATAAAATAGATATTAAGCTTTAGTCTTAACTCATATGAGCATCACAGGTTCTTCTTCTGTACTTAATCCAACCCAAACTGGATATAACATTTTAGGATGAGTTGGTAAAAACCAAATGGTCTTTTGGACAAAGGACAAATTGGTAAGAAATGAATTGTCCTTGTGATGAGTTGGGTATTGGGATAAGTTGGTCTCTGGATGAGTTTGTTTGGGCTGAGTTGATTATGGGACTAGTTGGTAAAAACTGAGTTGTCATAAGGATGAGTTGACTGGAATTCATGGTGAGCAGGATTGAAGATCAATTACTTTTTTTTCACTACAATACATGGCTGATTTAAAATTAGAACCTTTTGATATGACTGATCAAGATGGTTTTGGCAGTGATAACTATCATTAACATTTTATTTTATACTGTCTTTCAATGAATGCCAAAGGCACTGATGAAAACAAGGTTGGCTTCGATATTACACTCATAGGAAAAGATCTTGCATATCTTGATGCTCCCAATACAAAATTAATGACTCAATTCACTCAAGTTCTATGAGTATGAACACATCTTCATCTAACCAACTTCAAATTAAGACAACTCAATGATCTCACTTCAATGTATTAATATGAAAGACTTGTAACTCCTGTAGTGGCAATCATTTACACTGTATGCAAATTTTGAAATGGTTACTACTGTCTTAAAAGGGACAAAAGGTCTGCTCTTCCATTTTTGCAAGATAATAATATCCAATGATTTGATTTTACTGAAAATGCACTATACTCTTATGTCATTATTTCCAATCCATACCTTTACAAAGGCTCAAGTTCCATAATAGTTTTAATTCTGGAATTCTTCATTGATACTGGTAACCCTATCTAATTTCTTCTAATCAATGAGTTTTGCAATCATGGTTTCAAAGTCATTCAAATATCTCTTACTACCAAGATCAAAAATGTGCCTGGTCACAATAACCCTACTGTTGGTCAAAACAATAGTGAAGTCTCTACCAAAGACAATTAGAAATCACAATGTATTACTTAAACTGGACCTATGGTACCTGGTCTGGATGGTTTATGTGTACTCAATGTTAATATTGTCTTCCAAGAATGGCCAATGGCATTATTACTGCTTCAATGGCCAAAGGTGCTACTACTCCTCCAATGGCAAACAGCTTGCAAAGAAATGATTCAGTAATGCTGCAAAGCTATGGCTGGTATGGTAATTACTCATCTGCATCTCCAGACAGTTGGTACTCCATGCTTCTATAATGCTGTCAAGCAAACTTCTTTTCTATGGTCAAAGGGGATATCATTTCTTGAGTTAAAGAATCTGTCACTGCTATTATCACACCATTCAAATTGATGAGCAACCAAAGGATCTGTGGCAACTATTACATAACAGTCAATTTTTAACTTAGACAAATAGCTTCTATGACTTCCACTATTGATCATATGTTTCAGTGTATTAAAGGGAACATCTCAAAGATTAATCTTAATGCATTCCTACAACTTCCTTTAGATGAATCTAGAAAAGAATTATGAGATTTAAAATAATGTTTATTTCTTTATCCCATCCAATTTTTATATTTGATTAACTTAACATTAAGAATTCAGTTCATCTAAGCCAATAGCAATTGGCTGTTAGTTCTAAAGCTCAGCTTTATAGGTTCATTGAAAATGGGCCATTAATAGTAAAAGTGTTTATTGACTTTAAATTTATACTATTTAGTTAGCCATAGTAGATGGTGATTATTTGTGCACAAGTTAAGCATAATTGGTCAAGTAGTTTAGAAAAAATGGCATCTCAAAATCTTATACTACTTACAAATAATTTAGAAATTTAGAAAAAAACAATATATAGTCTTACAGACTTTTTTATATCTGAAAAAGAAGTATTATTGTACTTAATTTTGCCACAAAAAGTGGCACCTTTGGCACTAATATCTCTACATTGTATATGTTTAGATTAAAACCCAAGGCCAACTCAAATTATGTTGTATGATAGCATGTAAGCTTGGTGGCAGTATGCTTCCATGTTCTCATGACATAGAACTGGGGTTTCCTGATTTATCATGCTGAGTTTGGACCTCAGCCCCAGTTCAACATTTTGCAGACTTGTGATGACATGGCCATGGCTATGTCATGGTCCATCTTGTATGGATACTACAGTGTCTCCTGGGATATTTTTGGATATGAGAAGATCAACACACCCACAGGCAAACCTGACCAGCACAGCTTTATTTAGCTGTGAGGCTTGGGCAGTGGTACTCTACTCAATGTGATAATAGGTCTGCCAGCTGTTTAGCACTGATTTGTTCCTCTTTGATGGAGAGACTATCACTGAGCTGTGTTACTAGCTGAGTATGAATGGGCCATTTCAGTAAAATTGGCATTGATAACTCCTCGAGATTTTTTATTAAACTTAGACTGGGAGGCAACTTTGTTGTTAAAGTTCAATGTCACCCCTGTGGATCTGCTGTCAGTTCTACCTCAACAACAACGAAAACTGTCTTTTTAATCAGTCATTGTGTTACATTCCTCTAAAAGAGAGTGCTAGTGTTCCAAAATATTTTTCAACTGTAATTATATAACCAGTATTCTATAAAAATAATTTTGTCTCAACAAAACAAAATAGCATGAAATAAATGATACTACATATAATTATGTCATATTAATACAATACTTGCCATAGGCGACAATCAATATTGTACATTCATCTATTACCTAGGTGATATTTTCAACCAATTTTTACTTTTCTATTTCAGTTTCTTGAGTGGATGATGCCTAAGCAGAATACTGGTTGGTCAGAGAAAAAATTAGTCACATGGAACATTGGTGATGTTATTTCTTGGCTAGACCATCACAACATTGATAATTCTATTATAAATAAATTTACTTTCCACAAGATCGATGGCTTAGCTCTTCCTTTACTTACTGAAGCAGACCTGTGTGAAATGCAAATTCCTCTTATTGGAGTCCGAAAACGTTTGTTGTCCTACATATCTCAACTAAAGAGTCCGCCTCTACCACCAGCAACATCACTCATGACCGCAAAATATGAGAGTGGTGATAATTTTCTAATGCAATCAGATTCACTGGTTGATCAGTGGCCCACCAATAATTATCGTCATAGAACCTACTCTACTGGTGATCCCCAAAGCCTGGAACCTGAAATATGGAAAGTGGTTATCAGTTTTGCTTATGTATTTATTGTCATGGGAATCACAGCCTTTGTCATGGTGATTGCACATGAACGTCTACCGGACATGTCCAAGTATCCGCCATTACCAGATCTCTTATTGGATAATTTACCCCACATTCCCTGGGCTTTTGAGGCTGCTGAGGGGGTGGGAGTTGTGCTGTTGATTATCTGGACTGTGATAATCATTTTTCACAAACATCGATGTATCCTGCTACGTCGATTCTTTGCCCTGACAGGCACCGTCTTCTTGCTGCGCTCTGTAACAATGCTCATCACCTCCCTCAGTGTTCCCGGAAAGCATCTACATGAACAGTGCAAACCCTACGTGTTAAACTCACTACAAGAGAAATTGAGACGAGCTTGTGAGATCTGGCTTGGTTTTGGCATGACCCTTCAGGGAGTGCATACGTGTGGTGACTACATGTTCAGTGGTCATACGGTGGTCCTAACGTTGCTCAATTTTTTTATCACCGAATACACACCGCGGGCTATTTATCAGCTTCATATTGTTTCATGGGTACTGAACCTGTTTGGTATATTTTTTATTCTTGCTGGCCATGAACATTACTCAATTGACGTGTTTGTGGCATTCTACATTGCTTCCCGCTTGTTTCTTTACTACCACTGGTTGTCCAACAATTGTAACCTGATGAAAAGAGACCAAAAGATAGCTCGTGTTTGGTTTCCTATGTTTTTGTTTTTTGAGTCACGTACCGCCTCTGTTGTACCAAATGAATTTGAAAATCCTTTCATCGAATCAGTACGAAAGTTAAATATTAGATTGAAGAACAAAATGACGTAACTATTTAGATAATATGTACTAATAGTACATTATGCCACGAGTGACCACGAAAGTTTTTCGAAACGAGTTGATTTATTTCACGAGTGGTGAAAAGCTTTCAGTAAGTCACGAGTGTGCATAGATGTGCTTTTTGCTAATTTTTACCTGTTTTGAGTGCTCTCCAGTAAAAGAATATAATTCTATAATGGTAGAAATCGCGTTCATTTTATCACTACTTCTGAAATATTTGCTCATGCTGAATGAAAATCGAATAAGCTTAGGCAATGCGAATCTCAAAGCTCTGTTTGATTATGATTCATTGATACCTCTTCATTATCATCTGGCGTTTAATGGATATAAGATGAAACGAAGAAGCTAGCACATTTAGAAATGAAAAAGAATATTCACACAAATCAGAAATCTATTAACAAAAACTCAGCATAATATGTGGAAAATATTTGATATTGCAATTGTGCTAACTTCCTCGTTTCATTTTATGACCAAAATTAATGAGTGAAAATTTTTCGTAACTCATTTCATCGATGAAAATGAAACAAAAAATATTGCTCGAATGAAAAATAAGTAAAAATTGCAAAAAAATATTATTATACAACACCTTTTGTTTGTCTGTTTGTTTGTTTTGCCTACGTGTAGCTAGTGAACTTTCACAATTGACGTAACTTGGTTATTTAAAATGGAAAACAAGGTATTGTGTACTTTTTGTCTTTTTGCGACAAAACTCTCTAAAGATCCAGTTGACATTAGGTTGAAAGCAAAATATAATATACGATATTTATATGTACTACAATCGTTCTATAAAATGAGACGTCAGTTGTGAACATTTGGTGTACTGTCGCTCCATCTGATTTAAAGAGAGAGACCCTATTCGAAATGTTTTGACTCAAATTTGATTTTCATATGGTTGATGGTTTGAGTATTTTGCAAAGTAGTAATGTACAGTGCAATACATAAATAAGATTGACATTGACATTATTTTGAAATCTACCACAAAACAGTATATTGATTGATTCAACTCTATTGGTTTGTCAAACTTCATAGAGTACCACCTATATTGAACTTTGGTTAACGAAAGTAATACAATAGATCAGTGTGTTGGTTTTAAACTGCATAGACAGGATTAAAGATTGTTTTATGATTGTTGCAGTACTTAAATTATTTTTATTACATTTTTATAAAATTTAAATTGAACGAACTCTGTTTCTTTTTTTGTATTTCAAATTCTGTTTTTACACTCTTATTCAGATAAATTTAATAGCTATTTATTATTTTGTTACATCAAATTTTGTGCATTGTATTGTTTATTATATTGTTTATTTTTATTACATGGTACCTACTGTCTCGTAAAAAAGGCCCTGGATTTTAATTTTTAACCATAGAGGTAGGCCATCTGATCAGATTGCAAATTTATTTTTATTGGAGATCATTATTCTACTGAACTATAATTCTTTTATATCTGTGGTTTTCCAAATCCAGGTTTTTAAGAGACAGCATATTTGCCTATAAATTTTATTACAGCCAAAGGCCTTTCTATCATCATATAAGGCCCTGTAAAGAAAAAATATATTTACATGTGTTATTAACTTTTTGTTGAGATATCTTTCTGTAGATCGGTTTGGCTGAAATTTTTGGTTTACCATCTCTAACTTAACGTATTCTGAAAAATGAAATTTAATTTGTTCTAAAATGTGATCATAGTGATATATAATTAGGTTAATAAATACAGATTGTTTATTTTTTTTTGCTTTTTCAAATGATTTGCACTTAAAATATTTAATTTCAATTCCTGGGAAACTTAACATAAATGCTACAAACATTTAGCCATTTTGAGTATTAAAATTTCGTTTTAAAATTTGAATCAATTTATTTAATGACTGGTCAGAATTCGTGTCAAGCTTATATTTTAGGAAGATGGTCTCCGTGCAATATTGTAATTAAAAATTGGGCCGTTTATGATGAACAAGAAATTAAATATGTCCATATAGCTTTCCTTGTTGACTTAACTAATTTATAGTGAATTCATGAAAAAATAGCATAACATGAGATTTAGCAACCTCGATTAACTTGATTCAAATTTTAACACAAAATTTTGATACCCACACTGGCCAACTATTTTTAAAATTTTGCCAAGTTTCAGAAGAATTGAAGTTAAATTTTAAGATTAATTCATTGAACAACATGTACCACTTTTTTGCGAAGCCGTAGGCCAGTTATATTAACATATTTGGTTTTACGAATTAATTTTTTATTGTTATATGACACAACCTATTTTTTAATAGATCACAATTTCAGCCAGTAGATTTTTGTTGGTGTGCTAGTTAGTGCGGGGGTAGTTCATTGAGATTTTATTTAATATTGTTTCTTGTAAAGGTAATTGTGTATTTTATTTTTATAATGTTTTTTATTGCCACAGTGTTGTTTTTCACTTATGTCTGTAATATTGGAGTTAGCTTTTTGGTTTTTTGAGGTATTAAATTTGTTACATAATATGTAGTTTTCTAATTATTTTTGACCTTTGACTTTTAGAAAAAACAAATCTTTAAACTTATCTTTTAATCTAAGAATAATTTATACCTACTACCGAATACATAGCTACATACATAGCAGTATTGCATGGAATTATTATTTCTTAATTTGTTCAATTTAAAATAATCCACTTGACTATTAAAACTTTGTTTGCGATGTTGTTACTTGTTTTTGTTGTTATTGTATGTAGAAGTCTACGGATTCTATGCAATTTTGCACGGGTAATGAAACAAATTTTCAGAAATAGCAACCAATTTCACAGTGAATCCTCTATTTTTATGCATGACCTTTTGTACTAATTTTGTTTTTTTGTTACGAGTATATCTTTATGTTTTGGAGCAAGAGCAGTGAATGTGATTAGACGTTTTCATTTAGGGGGGTGGGGCGTGTGTGATCAAGAAAGCACCGCGCTGGACTCGCCCCCCTCTAACTCCACGCCTGCTCTGTTTGACATACCTTCCAGTAAGAAAAACATATATTTTATATTCGTTCAACAGCATGAAATAAAAGTATCTGCTTTTAGTTTATTTAATATAGTGTCGCGCAGAAAGTTTTTGCCGATTTAAGGTTTTAGATTCGATTATTTTTATGAGCTTTCTATAGCATTATATTAATGTATGT
>JAUYWI010089930.1:0-12378 GCA_034780595.1 Parotoplana pacifica | reverse complement strand
AGCTAACCGAGAAGAATGGAGAAAGTGGATGCCATAGAATTGAACCTGCCTAATAACTGATTCGGCAGAACACTATAAATATAACCCTTATTTAAGCCTTTTTGGTCAATCTCATTCATTTTTCATTTAATTATATTTTGTAACTAAATAGACAACTATTAGTACAAAACCTATATTTAGATTATTGCAAAGCAATTCAAACGTTCTTCATAAAAATATTTTTCACTCAAAATTAAGAAAAAATGCAAATTCATTTAGTCTTTTTTTATAAACTAAACGTTGTGTATCTCACAAACAAAGCATCATATTAACGTAATTTCTTTTGCAATCAGCATTTAATTTTATTCTGTTTCAACATAACAAATTTCAGTTAAATCGATGAAGTTTTGTTTTATACCACTAACAGATATTACTCGTTTCTAGGGGTTGCTAAAGCTATATATCGACAAAACTAAAACGGATTTTTATAGTCCATCAGTTTAAGTTTAAGTACCATTATCAGTGATGAAGAAATAATGAAACAATTTAAAAAAAATAGATTACTTTAAGCCACAGATCTCTCGAACAATTTCTAAGAATTTCACCATTTTTTAAATGAAGCAGTTGAGAAAAGTATCAAATTGTGAGTAAATTAATTGGGTAGGTATAAATCTAAAATATCTTGTAAAATGTTAAGGTGTGAAATAGTCATGCTATAAAAACTGAACTTTCTCCTATCTCCACAATGTTAAAAGATATCGTCTCTACCATCTCCAGAATGTAAACAGAGATTTCGAAATTCATGAAATGTATAGAGTCGGAACTCTGTATAATTATTACTACGTGTTTTAAGCATTCATAGTTCGAAAACCACCAAACCTATTTCAATAAAAAATTATATTGTTAACATGTCTAAGCTGAATTTGGTAAGTTTTAAAACGTTTAAAATTTGGCCCATTTTTGGATGTCCTATAATATCTGACAAGCTAACAGCAAATTGCCATAGGCCTAGATTAGTTTGCTATTAAAAAACAATGTATTGCACTCAAAATTTAAAAGATATTAATAAAAATGAATATTACACATAATAAATATTTGGGAGGTGTATTATACTAGTTTAACAGGTTGATAGTCAATAGACACTATTTTTTTATTCAATTTTAGTTTACAGTAAATTTTTAAATTAGAAGTATATTTTCACAAAATAACAAATAGTAACTAGAAATTAAAAAAACACACTTACAAATGACTGTTATTGTTCCAAGAGGTGCAACTAGACTGGCAGGGGCAAATCCATAAGCAATAAAGTTACCTACTTCCCCTGTTGCAAGCAAAGTGATACCCAACCACCACAGCGGAAGACGAGAATAGTGTCTAGTGTCTCCTGTACGGGCCATACGCATGTGGGTCAATTTCTAAACAAAAGTGAACATATATAAAATTTCGCGTAAATAAAAAATATATCTTTGTATCAAATATAAATCAATTTCAAAACTTGTAAAATTACTTTTTAGTAGCTGGTCACATGTAAACATTTTCTACATCATAAAAATACAAATGCACACAATACATATAGCCACAAGTAATCCTAGACCCCAATTATTAAATTTAAATAAAAACGAATAAAGAAAACATGCAATATGTTGAACATATTTCAAACGTTTTCGTTTACGCAATCAGACTTCTTAAAGAAAATTAGAAAGATAATAATAATATTGGCAGTGTTTAAACAGTATAAATGTTAGTATAGAAAAACACAATAACATTAAAATATTTTCAACATAAAGAAAGAATCAGTTAAACATATTTTTATTAAAGGATGGATTCTTAGACTTAATATGGAAAGCTTCTCTAAATTGTAAACAAAAATCAATAGAAGCAGAATCTATAATACTGAAACTATGTGATATATAACAAAACTTAAATTAATGCAGCATTATTATGCATTGAGTGACAGAAATTAAAATAAATTCACCTGAACATTCAATGAAATGCTAATTACAATGTTGGAACATACTGATATCAATATCCCAATCACAAGGTTCTGAAATAAAAAACAATAAATCTTAATATAATAATTCTTTAATACTAAATATAACATTACTACATATCGAACATAATTTATAAAAGAGGAGAGGTATTTGTGGATTGTTTCATCAAGTCTTTTTGTATGTTGGGGACAGGATGAATGGTTTGCTGAATATTCAATGAAATAAAAATGATTAAAATTTCATTAATTGCCAATTTTTGAATTTCTCCATATACATACAATTTCATGGAACAAAATACAATTATAGAAAAATCCAAAAATTATGATTACATTTATATTCTGGAATTTTATCACCTTGGCTTACTTTTTAGTTGTTACACTAATAATATGAAGTTGAATAAATGGCTTCAAAGCTTTAGTAATGTTTATCAACAATTTAGGGGTAAACACAGTACGTTAAATACTTACTCATTTTTCATTCTATACCCAATGTATTTATTGAACTATTGATTTTTTGCATTGTGATTATATAATCTTCATATCTATACATATTATCTGATGTGGCATGAAGTGATGAACAAAGTGTTGCTCTTTCTAATTGTACTGTATCACAAACAGCTAACAGATAGAAGGATTACATAATCACAATAAAAACTCAATAACACATTCATTTAAAGTTTTAAAAAAATAATATATATGTAAGTGTTTAGGAATTAATATAGCCATTAATATTAACAGAAAAAATACTAATTTTTAAAAATGGTAGGAAAAATATTCTAAAAGAAAGTTCTATGCAATGGACTAAAGTCAGATTTTTATGAGTTACAAAATATTAGTACAATAGCCTGTATGCATTAAAAAGTTAGTGTTGGCTAATGTTAACTTTTACAGTGGCTGCCATAAAATAAAGATAGCATACAATTTTAAGGGAAATATTTTTTAAAGTATAATAGTAGAAATTTCCTTCAAACTTGTATATTTTAATCAACATTATATGTTTTTATTTTTAATATATGTTATTTTGGACATTACCTAGAACCAAAAAAATATGTTTGGATTCTGTGTGATATCCAAAAAAATAAAACTATTAATAAATAATAGCAAAAGTCATTTATAGTGAACATGTTTTGACAAAATATTTGTCATCTTCAGCAATACATAGTTAAATGAGATAAACAAAATAAACATAAAAATTGATTATTGAATTTCTTCATTAAAACCATTTACTTTCAATTGTAGTCTATTCAATATTGATGTTTTCAGCCCTTTGAACCAGTTCAAAACAAAGGTCGTGTGACCTATGACCTTTAAACTGTAAAAACATGCTTCTCTTATAAGTTCAAATCAATGTTCCAAATTTTAAAGCAATTGATTCAATGGTTTCAGATACAGTGGAATCTCATTATATTGAAATTCCATTTATATTGAACACATTCAGTCAGTCCCAACCATGCTATGTTAAAATATAGTGATAAGTGTCAGATATATTGAAGTAGGGAATATCAAAGTACTACTTATATTGAACTTTTTTCTTGAACAATAAATATGTTTTACTACAGTTTAATCAGATTTAACATACCAAAGGTTTGGTTGAATCAATGAGTTAATGTTATAGGCATTCATGTAGGTACCTACACTCTTACCTAGCTGCATTGTGTATTCTTGACTATAAATAACAACAACAACTCTTATCTATAGTCAATTCTACTATACACCTTACCTGCCTGCCTATGCTCTTTGTAAAGGACGGGACATGGTCTTCTCTAACTGGCTGTCTGTTCCATTTTTCGCTATGATGCAATAATCAATAGTCTTTTCAATTAAAGTGTACAAAAGTGTCATTAAATTTTGCATCATAAGAAGTATAATGGATAAAAAGTGCAAAAGTTTTGCCATCAGTGTAAAAATTGATGCTCTTAGAGATGTAGAAAAGGGTGAGAAAAAGTGACATTGCCAAACGAGTGGGTGTACCTTTAAATACTTTATCAACAGGGATAAAACAAAAAGATGAAATTTTAAATGCTACAATGTCTACATTTATGAGGAAATGCCAATGAGTTTGATAACATGGAAAAGCCCTGCTACAATGGTTCACACAAGCATAATCTAATCAAATACCTACATATACTCACAGCTCAACACAAAAAATTATACTTTCATAAGACTGTCCAGATTTGTGTGGGTCATCTGGTTGGCTTGATTGTTTCAAGTGATGTCACAACATTGGCTTTAAATGTGTGACAGGAAAAGCAGCTTTGGTGACTAATGATCAAATGGATGACTGGAAAACTAATTCTATTTTGTCCATTCTTTTATAATATCAAGCAAAGGATATTTACAACATGAATGAGACCACCATATTCTTCAGACTGACTCCAGATCATACCTGAGCAGCTATAATTTTTCAGGGGGGGGACAAGTCTGATTTTAGACCCCATTTCCCACAAAATTTACTTGTTAACTCTCTTTTGCCATGCGCTTTTTTGTATTACTCATTAATGTGGTATAAAACACAGAAGCTACTGTGCTACCACAGCATTATGAACATTATTTGAAGACACTTAATGTATGTAGCTATCTATTACACTATATATTACCTTGAGTTATAATCTCATGCGCCCACACTCAGGTACATACATATGCACTTACAATTTTGTGTTAGAATAACAGTCTGCCTGATAGGTGTTGTTATGGTAGCCTTGCTTTCTTTAATAATACATTCTATCAGTACAAATACTTTAATAAGTATCATATAAGGTGGATACTTATTTATGTCAGCTGTACAATCTTGGTACAAGCAGAACATCATTCATTGCCAATGGAAACAAGATTCCTCATGTAATTATTTTCCTTAAGATTGGTGGAAAGGATGGCACAGAGTTTCACAAGTTTTCAGTTTTTTTATTGCAACTCTTCATTTTAGTAGGAAACAGAAAAAAGGAACCCATAAAGATATATTTTATGCACATGATTGTGTATTCCAGAAAAAGTTCTTATGATATATGCTCTATTTTTGAAGATTTGGCACCTCAGTTGGCTCAGGAAAACTATGTTTTCAGAGACTATGATGTAAAAGCACACATGGATCACTCACAGTATTAATAGGTGCACAACTTATGTTGAACCATTTTTGACAGGTGCTCCAAATGACTGCAATGGAGCTTCATTTATTTTGAGTGAGGCTGTGAGTACTTCATTTCCTTCTTCCAGTAGAAATGGATCTTCAATTCCAAGGTCTCACCTTGATGGGGTGTTTAACACTTGTACACTTAAAAATGGTGGAATTTCACCAACTTCAAAGCTAGCTAAAATTGATCCACCAAAAAAAGAATGGAATCATTATGACTTTTTTCAGTCAAGCTGGCTAAATTTGCTTTCTTGAGCACCATTATATCTTCAGAAAACAGTGGATTCTTGATCATCAAAGTTGGGAAAAAATGATAGAAATCATTCTTTTATACCCCCTCCCCCTTTCCTTCTTTTCTCCCCTCCCTTCTTTTTCCATTTATTCTACCCCTCCCCCTTTTCCTTCTTTCACACTCTCTTTTCCTCCCTTCCTTTTTTTTTCTCTTTTTTCTACCCCTCCCCCTTTATTCCTGGGCCTACTCCCCCCTTTTTAATTTCAGGGGGACATGTCCCCCCTGTCACCCTTGCTCAGGTATGCTCCAGATAAAACACTCACTTTCAAAGGTGATGCTTGTCATGAGAAAAGAATTCTAAAGAATGCATAACCATTGCAGATTGTGCCATCATGGATGGCTCAGACAAAAGAATGCTTTTAGTTATCAGCAAATTCAAAAATCCTTGGTGTTTTAAGAATATTACTACTCTGCTGGTGGATTATTACTACAACAAAAAAAGCTTGGATGTTATTGGGAATTTATGTAGAATTGATATGCAAAGTAGATGGTGATTTTTATAGACAGAATAGGACAATTTTAATGCTCATCAATAATGTTGGCGCATCCCAAAATCAATGATTTAAAGGCAATTAAAGTGATCCTTGGGTCTTCAAGCAATGGATCAAGGAATTTTTCAAAACCTTAAGGTGATGTATCAATGTAATATTGTTGATCACATTCTTATTGGCATTGAACAAAATTCTCCAGTCAATTGCAGCAATTTTTCTCTCCTTGATGCAATTCAAATGTTACACTCAGCATGGCACCATGTGACAGCAACCACAATAAAAAACTGTTTCAAACTGGTTTTACTTCTGCTTCATTGGAAGATCCAAAACCTATTGTGCCATCAACTAAGACAACAAATATCTGAGAATGTCTACATGTAATTGGGATAAATATTCCAAACTCATTTGACAAATTTGCAAATTTTAACAATCAGGTAGCAATTACTGAGATTCAAAGTGATGCTGACATCATTGAAAGTGTGAAAGGCAACTCCAGATGATGCCACCAATAAAAAGAATGAATACCTGAACCACATAATGCCTACAATCATTGAAGTCATTGGCCACTTGTCTTCTCTTCGATATTGGCTTGAAAGTTGTCCAGAAGCAACTGCTCATGTGGCAGAACTAGAGAAACTGATAAGATGCAAAAACTCTAAACAAACTGCTGTAACAGATTTTTTACATACTTTGTATTTTTGTTCTTTATATTACAATGTTTGTACATATGTAGTACCTATTTGCTATGTTTTCAGCTTATTTTTGTGCATCCTTACTTGCATACATATTTAAATAAACTGAAATGTAGACACCATTTTTAATTTCTGGATATGTCAAACCTCAGATAAATCAAACATTTTATAATGGTCTCAACAACTTTAATATAATGAGATTCCACTGAATATGAAAATCAGTCTTTAAAATCTAGCTTAAAGTTAATAAAAATCAATATATACACTGATCATCATACATTTAAATGATAAAAAGACACATCTAGATGAATGGACAAACAAACTAATGTCTTAGAACAACCAGGTCTGTATCTGATCACCACAGTTTCTGTTCTGAAAAAGAAGAAAATGATTATCTGAAAACATGTGTATATTGTACTGCCTCTCTATGACAGCCTTCCAGGCTATTGATATATTAATTTTCTAATATAATTGTTTGGTCATTTTCTGATTTTATAAATTAGAGAAGCAAATCTAGCTAGTTTGATACAAATGTATTAATAACAATTGTTCATACCAGTTTAGTTTTTCATCAATTATACAGTCTAGATATTTATAGATACATATATTTTCAAATTGAGTATTTTCAATTTTTAGTATATTATTGATAATATTACAAGATTTTTTACTAGTTTGGAACTGAATCAAGTTAATTTATGCTCTGATAGCCAATTGCAGACATTTGATAAATTCTCATTTGCTTTAATATATAAATGATCTCAAGTATAGTATGAAAGGATTGAACAAGTAACAATAGCAAATCAATTCTTTACTATGTTTAACAGATTTAGCAATATTATTTATGTCTATTAAATATAAAATTGGTGATAATTTTCCAACTTGAGGAACTCTACAAATTATAAGTTTTTTGTTTGATAATACTCCATTTATTTCTGTGCAATGATATCAATGCTTTAAATAACTTGTTAACTAGCTTAAAATCAGACCTAATATTCCACATAGTTCTAATTTATCAGCAAGAATATTATAATAAACTGTATCAATGATTTTTTAAAGTTTCAGCTTCTCATCTATATTCTTATATATTTCATTGTTCAAGACCATTACTGCATCTATGGTAGAATGGTTAGTTCTGAGTACAAACCATTCTTTAGTGAGAATTTTATTCATTTCATTATCATAGAAATAATTAGTCTGGTTTTTATCAGGTATGGGATTAGGCAAATTAAAAATCCTGGAATACACCTGAAGCTGACCTGTCATTGAGTGAGTGAAGTGTAAATTGTGCAAAGCATGAAAATTGTGTTTAGGTTATTTTTGGGGGCTTCATGTAAAAATATTATAATAAAGATTAATGAAGATAATTTTATTATATATTCTTGTGTTTTAGTAAGAGTTGGAATTTTATTCAAAATCCCTGAAATCACAGAATATTCTCATTCTTCTTTTATACAATGTTCAATAATTTTTTGATAGTGAAGGTAAAATAGAAATTGCATGATAGTTATCTGTATTTTTGTTATGCTTTATGTATTGGTATGATTTTAGCTAATTTGAGATCCTAATGATATGTTATTAAAGCTAGATATAATTGGAGTCAAACTGTCATTAACTAATTTTTAGGCTACAATTACAGACATATGCAAACCAGGACAACTTAAAATTTTGGAATCTACCTATTTTATAACATTTATGGTAAACATTCATTGTCTAAATATCAATTCTTTATCATGTGTCTACAGAAATATAGGTACACAGGCATGAAGAATATATTCATAATGTATCATCTAATTGCAATATATAAGTACTACACTACAGTTATTTTAAACTGTTTTAAAAGCTTTCTTGTGTTTTTTAAAATAGAAGCATTCAATGGTACATGCTCCTAATTTCAGAACCATTACAGGTGTTAGTTTCACTGTTCAACAAATGTGTTTCTGTATGGTTCTTTCAAACTAAACTGAAAACACATTGGAGTTGCTATGATGAATACAAATATCCCTAGAATGCATGCAGCAAAATATGTATATACATAGATAGATAAAGACAGTCTTTTCATTCAATAATCTGAAAAAAAGGTCAAACAATATACATAATAGAATTATCAGTATTTTAAAGGTGGTTATATAGATAGATATATGTAAATGAAATTACACCCAGAGTGAAATTTCTTAGAATATGATAGAAAGGTATATGATTTTTTAAATACAACATTTTTAAATACCAGGACATTCTTCCCAAAATCAGGACAGATAAAACTGACTCCTGAACTAGGACTGTCCCAGTGAAACCAAGACACTTGGCAGGTTTGCAATTGGTAAATTATTGAAACAAAAGGACTCAATAACTAAACTTTACTTATCTCATTTTGTTCATAGGATATAGATACATTAAATTCATAGATGCTGAATTTGCTCATTTTTTCTGACCTAGGCATTTTAATATTTTTGCTTAAATTTTGTCTAATGCTTGAAAAGAATTGATTCAATTTATCAGCCATATCTTTCTCATAAGCATAGGTCACAAAACCATGACTTTTTGGGATAATGTTTATTTTTTTCAAAATATTTGTCTCTTGCCATTGATGTTTATTAGAAGCTCTTTGACCAGTTTTATAAAAAAAATTGTTTGTATCAGTTTTTTTTAGAATAATTTATTATTATAATATACAAAATTTTAGAAGACTGTTCTTTACTTTATTTTGTTTAACTAAAAGAAAATGTTTGTTATATTTTATATCATATAGGATGTCCCAAAAAGAACCAGACCTAATATTAGTAATAAATTTATTGTTCATAAAATATAAAATACTAGAAGTTGCAATAAAATAATAATAAACATAAATTATGAATGCTTAAAATGAAAACAATTGATCTTGTAGCATTCCTTATATTATATCATTACACTTCAGCAAACCTTCTGATAAATAACTGGACTGATTTTTGACATTTATGATGAATAGCATCTTTCAATTCTCTAATTGATTGCAACTTACATGCATAGACAGAATTCTTTAAAACTTCCCTATAAAAAGAAGTCAGGTGGAGTCAGATCTGGCCACTCTACTGACCCATGGCAACCAATCCATTTCCCACTAAATGTTGATCCTACCAATTACAAACATTAACTATAATCATGGAATTCCTGAACTGCAGGCCACACTTTCTCTTTTAACATTTTGAGATATGTATCTGTAGTTATACTTTAATTGAAGAAACAAGGTCCAATTAAACCCATAAAACTTATTCCTCCCCCAAACAGTTATACCTGGAATGTGTAGGTACCTC
This sequence comes from Parotoplana pacifica, assembly GCA_034780595.1. Classification (NCBI taxonomy): domain Eukaryota; kingdom Metazoa; phylum Platyhelminthes; order Proseriata; family Otoplanidae; genus Parotoplana; species Parotoplana pacifica. Next base: position 2,520 of record JAUYWI010089930.1, on the reverse strand, counting down.
CTTTTCAATGATTTGATAGGGATTGCTTGATGACCAGTATACCAAATCCAGGCTGTATTCCACAAGTTCATTACACCAGTTCAGATAACTAAATCTGCTACAAAATATGCAAAAATGCATATACCAAGTATAGTACAATAATACCAATAAAATCACTTTTTATCATATAGATGTACTCAGAAATACTAGAAATGGAAATTATATTGAAATATAAGCTGAGCTATTACCAAACTATAATAAACAATAAGTTAATTTACTAGTTTTATATACCAAATATTTCATTAATTGTTGAGCTCCAAATTGGAGTGAAATGCTGCCATCTTCTCCAGAAAATTCAGAGAAATACAGACAGTTACCAAATAATGTCTATTAACATGGCCATTTATGTTAAAGTGAACCTCATCTGATGAAATAATATGATCATCATAATGTTAAACTGATCAATTGATATCAATGCTAAGTTTAGTTGAATTCTGTCTGTATGTACATAAACCACAATCAATTATATTTTATGAATAATAAATTTATTACTAATATTGGGTTCTGGGTTTTTGGGACACCCTTTATAACCAACTGATTAGTAAACTTGCTATATAGAATATATTTACTCTAGAATCATTCAAGCTCTGAAAAGTAGTTTTAATAGCTATTATTATGGATTCTAATAGTTTGCCTTGTTACTTTGTTACTATTGTAGTATTTTTAATAATCAGGTAGTGTAATGATCAGTGACATTAGAGACTATAATATCAGCATTAAGTAGTAATTTATTATCTGTATTACTTCTATGTTTTGTATATCAATGATTGATTAACATAGTTAAACTGTTGGATTTTTTCTTGGAATATTTATTTGTAATAAAAAGAATTATGAACTAATAGGTTGTTTTATACATTTCTATCATTATAAATAAACTAATATTTAGATTGCCAGTCACTATAACATACTTTTTGTCTGACAATTGACATGATCCTAAAGAATTAAGGACTTAAGAATTAAGGAGCTAAGAATTAAGGATTTTTCAAGTTTAAACCCATTAGAGACAGTAAGTATTCATTTTTTAGCTACATTATTGATAAAAAATCATTATTCGGTTTCACTTTATATTTATTAATTGATTTTTTTAAATATTCACCTGGTATAATAGGCACTTTGAAGTAGTATTTTCCTAAACTTACCTGTTGCCACTTCGGATCTTCCTCGTACACAATTTCTGAGTCATTACGAATTATATTATTATTTTCTAAAGTTAAATTCATTATTAATAAATTAATTATTTAATTATTGTGAAGTATTCATATAGTCATTTTCGATAAGCCCACAGCCGCCACCTGATTGAAGCGAGAGTGTTAATTATAGAAAATAAATTAGCGTACTAAAACAATACTGTAATAAATTATGGAGGATAGAAAGTTTTTAAACAGCAGACACAATTTCAAATATATAACATTCCATATTTTATAATTTTGGAAAAAATTCTACGTATTTAGTTCATAAAAACTTTTATCATATACATTTTTCTATTATATCCAGGCCCCTAACTAGAGGGAATTGATCGACCGATCGTTCAAGCTCCCACTTGAAAAAATAAAACTTCGATCGATTGAAAAGCTCAACGCGTCCAACTAATTGCTGTCTATTCAAAATTTATATAGAAATTAGATGAAACCGGCATGTATAAGTTGTAAGTGTGTTAAAAGTTTACCCCATTTTCTTACTTGTTAAACCTAACAAAATTATGTTTCAAGCACCTCTCAAAATTTTCTACTTACCTACGGGCCTGCTATTTCATCGATCGTTACCTTTTCTCTCGCTCACCAGCTTCATACGTAGTTAAAGTTTCATCTGAGATAACTATATTTAATCGAAAACTTTATGTACCTATATCTACTACCTATATGTTTTGCCTACATTCTTTATAAATAATGTCAGTTTTGTTTTATTTATGAACTAAAAACGTTATAAAAGTGTTGCTAAAAACATTTGTAAAAATATAGCTAAAATTGAAAGATATGTGACTGATACAGTATGTAAACCCTCGATTATCCGCCAGGAAATGAAAAAGTGGCGGATAATCGAGGGTGGCGGATAATCGAGGGTTGCTCAGTAACGGTATCAGAAGATCAGCCATCATATCTTATTTCAAAAATGTGTTTTATTTGTAAAGAAATAATCTTAATAAACGATTTTAAACATGATGGTTAGATCCATATACAATGTACCTATTGTGCGGCGTTTCACAGACTTATTAAGAGACTGAAAAATGTTCACAGCTAAAGATTGCTTTTTGCATATTGACTTTCGTGTTTCTCTGCGATTGTTAGCACAATACTTTCACGAGGCATGAATTTGAATATTAGGGCAGTTGAGGATCGACCATTCCTTCCTTTTGCGTGCAGAACATTTTCCGCCAGGCTACTCTGTCCTCCGCTTTGTGCTTGATCTCGCCAGCTGAATGCAGGTTTGTATTATGCTTGATGTCATCGAGAATTCTGGTTGGAGGTCTGCCTCGAGGTCTTC